>JBBKCR010164733.1:0-16053 GCA_037577295.1 Ladigesia roloffi | reverse complement strand
ACTGACCTCTGCCATCATTTTAAGTGGGAGAACTTGCACAATCGGTGGCTGACTAAATACTTTTTTTCCCTACTGTATGTATATATATATATATATATATTTTTTGTTTTTGTTTTTGTTTTTTTTGTTTTTTTTTTGTGGCTTACAACATAAAAGTGACCTATTTAGTCAGTCATTACACAAAACTTGTTACTGACCTGTAACTGTGCACAGCTTTACATTTTGAATCTATTTTTTGCTGTTTGCTATAGGCTGGAGAAAGAAATATATGTAAATGGGGTTGAATTTGTGATACCTTAATTTTAAGAGATGGACTGAATAGATGTGGGACTGAAACATTTACAATTTTTACGGGCTCCAAGCCTGTCGATTTCTGTAAGAGTAATGATATGAAGTCTTTAACATAGAGGCATCACAATTGCAATATGTAGCAGTATAAAAGTAAGCAAGTAAATAAGTTAATTTTATTTCTATTGCACTTTAAAACAACCCCAGTTGAACAAAGAGATTTACAATCAGTGCATGTCACATACCGCTTGAAGGTGAGGGAAAAGACATCCATGCAGAATTCCATGCTTTAATCCTTTATTGGATAATTATTTACAAAGAACATAAACTACACAATGGGCAGGTGGGAGAAGAAAGGGGAGGAGCGGAGATGATGAGAGGAGATGAGGTGAGGTGAGAGAGGAAGGAGAGAAGGCAGGGTGAGGATATTAACAGACATTAAAAACCGCATGCAGGGCAACAGTCCAGGTTTCCTTAAATGGTCCCTTAATCAGTACCAAAGTCTCCTCAGCTGCGTCCGCCCTACAGTGCATAAGTAACATTTAAGCAGAATACAGCAAACTATAGACAGAGTACAATCAAACGGAGTTAAAAGCCAGAGTAAAAAGATAAGTCTTAACAGATTTCTTAAAAAATTATAATTTGTTGCTGATCTAATATGCACTGGAAGGATGTTCCAGAGCTTTGGGCCTGTAATCGCTAAAGCCCTGTTTAGTTTTTAACGTAGTCAAGGGAACGTCAAGCAAGAGAGGGTTAGATGATCCCAATGTTGTAGTTGGAGTATAAGGGACAAAAAAATCAGTCAAATATGAAGGTACCAATGCACTGAGGCTCTTAAAAACCAGCAATAAAATTTTGTACTGAATTCTAAAATGTACAGGAAGCCAATGCAGCTTGGCCAGAGCCGGTGTGATGTGGTCCCGTCGTTTGGCTCCAGTTAAAAGACAAGCTGCATTTTGAACCATTTTCAGGCATCTGTGAAGAGATTGATATAAGCAAACTTACAGGGAATTACCGTAGTTCAATCTAGAGGTGATAAATGCATGGATGACCTTTTCAAAGTCCTGCCGTGGTAAATATCACCTTAGCCAACATCCTCAACTGATAAAAGCCAGTCTTCATCACTGAGCGAATCTGTGACGCTAGTTTAAAATCTTTATCAACTATAAAACAAAGGTTCCTAGCGGTTGAGTGGTAGGGTGAAGCTAGGGAGCCAATGGCACTGTCACAGCCATCCAGCAGAGAGGGCTGCCCAATTACTATAATTAAATTTTTATTTTTTATTATCATTAAAGCCAACTGGCATTTCTGAAATAAAAACTAAGTAAAACAAAGTGTTGAGTTGGCTACAAAAATGGATTGAGAAAAATGCCTCTTATCCACAGGAGCTACAAAACTGCTTTATATTGATGAGATAATGAGATGATGAAACCAAGAATATAAAATAAGGTTAAACGATGATTTGTGTTGCCTTGTTATGCAGTTTTCTTCAATTCATGTTTCGATTAAGGTCATTGCCTTAACGAGAGTTTCTCTTGTAGAGAAAGCAGCTTCAGAACATTCTCAACAGCATATATAATGAATCAGTATGACATTTCAGAGGGACATTTCTTACTGGTCAGTGGGCTACATCATTATTTCTTCATACAATATTTTGTTTCTCCCTCTCTTTCTCATTATTGCTCTACAAGAGGCAATGTGACATACTGTTTTCCAGCATTAAGCTGACAAAATATGTACATCAATAGTAAATGTAATATTATACATAAGCAGCTCTATAGTGAATTATTATAACCGATTTATACAATTAGCATAATGTAATTATCAGGGGTAAAACACTGAACCTTCTCATTTTGCCTCAAGGAATGAGGACACAAATGCAGGAGTTAGCAGAATTTAAACGGGCTTTAATGAGAAACAAACAGGAGCGCAGAGCTTGGCAGAACAGAACACAAGAAGATTCTCTCTCTTTCAGACATGCATAAGGGTCACTTGGATTCTCAGTCTTGCTGACAAGGCCTCAATACTAGGTTTGTTTCTGGATTAGAGCCACAAGAAGACTTCCCTCCAGGTCTCTACAGGAGTCGCTACAGGTCAATCTAGCCTACGGGTGCTTCAGCCTTGCTGGTTACTCTAGGAAACAGGACATAAAGACACATACACACTGTCAAATTTCTAGTAGACTGTTACAGACAAAATGCCTGCTCTATGCAACTTACATACATGACCGGAAACATAAGAGCAGATAGCAAAATGATACTGAAACAATACTGAACAGTTGTCAGGAAGAAATATTGTATCTCGTTTGATAGGAATGTTGAAACCAAATTGAAAGTGCTCCTTATGTTTTATGTTGAATTAACAGCAGATTTTAAAACATAATCAAAATTAAATCAACATCAATATAACCATAATCTAAAAGGTCAGTCCAGAGCTATATTTTAGTTGATTTTATATTGGAAAACATTATTTATCAATGTTGATTCAGTCATCCAAAGTCAGTCTTCTGATTTTATACCAAAATATTTTGTGCAAAATAATAAGACAAGTCAATTCCAAAAAAAAAAATACAAACAAGGGTCACTGGTAAGCTTTGTCCTGAAAATGTAATTATGATTAAATTAGTCTTATTATTATACCATTATTATTGAATGTAATTACAGGTAATTAAATTAAAATGTATAATACATAATGACACTAAACAAGTTAAAATACAACAAATATTTATCCAAACAATCAAAACTCCATCCAAAATTCCTTGCTGAGGGACAAATGTACCATGTTTTGGTCAAACGGACAGTCACTAAGTTTTCTTGATGTATTTTTAGTGCCACTCTCTCTCTCTGGAGCATAATGCAATCATTTATAACAGTGTTGCTGAAGGCCAGATGGAAAAGCTTCTGGTCAAACAATTGAGCAGCAGCTGAAACAGATATTTAAATAAATAACACACTGCAATTGGTTCATTAATATGAATATGATAGTTTTGTTCATTGACCATTACTGCTTTAATTAGGCACTGATTGTGAATGATCATATGGAGAGAGGTCCCTCCAAAGATGTGTAGAGGAACAGAGAACAAATGCAGTAACTTGTACACAAAGCATTTACTCTGTATGCATTTTATTTTAAATAAATGAAAGCCTGCTAGGTTATATAATTAAAACTTGATTTGGGAATTGGTGTGCTAAATTATCCTCTGGCCAAAATGTCAAACATGCTTCAAACAGAGCACATCTTGGAGTTCTGAGCAAAAAGAAGTACAGTGTTTGCTTGCTGTGTGGGCTTGAGCTGGTGATACTCAAAGCCTACTCAAACCCAATTCAAATTATTGACTTATACTGAATATCCTCAACATACTGAGGAACTGTTTGTCTTCAACATCAAATGCAGACTGTAAGTAAAACAACCATCAACCCTAAATCCTCCTGCCCATTCTTTTGAAGTTCATATATTTAAAAGAACATAAATGAGTAACAAGTTCATTTTAGCGTCTGAGGCGGCTGAAATAACGCTTCCAATTTCACACCCAGCTGAACAGTAAAAGAAAGGCCAATAAAATTGTTGACAGCCCCTGAATCAACAAAAGTGTTGACACTGACCTGTTTGTGGCTAGGCTGGATGTGTGCGTGAACCATGGTATAACTTGGAGGCCACCTCCACCTTGCTGTCGGGATGTTTGAATGTGGCCTTGAGGAGCTTGGTAAAGTGTGGGTAGCTATAACACTTGGCGATATAGCTCTTCAAGGATACTGTGGCCCACTCAGCTGCCTGCCCGGTGAGTAGAGAGACGAGCAGTGCGATCTTCGTCCGCTGAGTGGCGTAGCAGGCCGGCTGAAAGAAGAGCAAGACATTAATCAGGAAGATATCACACCGCCCATCCACACCATTCCACTCATCTAGAAGGGATATCTTGGGTTGGAGTTGAGCATTAGAAGGTTGAGGAGGAGAAGGAGAGAGAGACTGATTGAGACGGTGGCGTCACAGCAGGAGTTTCGGGGGGAGATGACTGGAGCTGAGCCACCACTTGGTTTAAACAGGCGACTTCGTTTCCCAGCTGCTCGATCTCGGCTTCCTGCTGATTCACCAGAGTCACTAACAGATCCCAGGCTGCGGAGTTCACTACAAACGGCTCACACATTCTGTCGTATGATATGATCTGATTTTCCCTCTCTCCTCTCTCTTTCTCTCTCTCTCTCTTTCTCTCACTTTCTTTCTCTATCTCTCTCTCTCTCTCTCTCTCTCTTTCTTTCTCTCTCTCTCTATCTCTCACGCTCTCTCTCTGAATGAAAAATATATGTTTTTCATTTTCTCTCCCTCTTTGTTTCTCTCTCTCTCTCTTGCTCCCTATCTCTCCAGGTGAAACAGTTCCTGTTGAAGAGCAGCATAAAAGCAAGGAAGCAAAGACCACAGATACCATGCCCATTTTAGAAACTCTGGCCGCACCCCCACAGCCTATTTCTGAGACTGAGAGAACTCAATACGAAGAACTGATCAATGACCTCTACAAGCAACTGGATGACAAGGTAATCGAAAATAGGTTGGCAAAGGAATTTTATGGCAAAAGGTAGTAGACTGAGTGATTCTTATGAACGAGAATGTATTGATATGAAGTGCAGTACAGTGTTGCTGTCAATCAATGGTCATTCCCTGAGGTCATATTTGTAATAAATGTACTTTCAGGGTACATTCTTAGATAGTACAAATGTGTCATATCATTTTCAGCACAACCTTGCCAATACAATCCAAATATTGTTTTTATAATGTATACACATTTTTGACACAACTAATCCAAAAATTAACAAAAATTTAAATCCATTATCCGTGTTACAGTAATAATGTTTTACTGTAAACATCAACACATATGCATATTAAACAAACTCTTCAGCTCAGCTAAAATTATTTTTACAATAAGATTTATTTACAGTTTTTATTTGCATGTGCCATCAGCAGTGAGACATACACAGCTTAACCCCCCGCCCACAATCACACATATTCTTTCCACACACCCCAACTCTTACACACACCTCTTAAATCCAGTTTTAATTAGGCTATAAAACATATAAATTAGCATTTCATGACAACTGACATATCCCTACATACATTTAAAAAATGTTAATTCTAATAAGTGACAGTTTTAAAGTTATAATAGCTTTATTGGCTATACAAAACATGTTCATGAAGTCCTTTGCACAAAATCACTCTCACATGAAGAGATCTCACCAGCTCTATTCTTGACAATTTCGATCCCTTTCAAAATGAGCCATTTAAGGGCTCTGTCAATTTTATGCAAATATGTTTTTTGCTAGCTACCACCCACCCATCCAATGCTTACGCTGCACATTTACCATCAATGAAAATGACAGAAAACAGAGCACTATCCAGCCATATATGTTGGACCCAGAGTCGGACCCAGAGCGAGATGAACTCACTTCATGAGTGACTTGCATTTACCTGTAGCCGTAGCGCTTGGTGTTATGCTTGTAAAACCAGCACACAATTATGGCAAATCTATGCCTATAGTTTCTCATCCTGTTATCATAATAGGGGAGACATCTAAACGGATTCTAGAAGCATCTGATTGCTGACAGCAAAATCATTCAACTGACTTACAGAAAACAGAAGGATGTTATTTTTATGCTTGGAGTGTTTATAGGAGAAGTAGTGACACAAATGAAAATACAAATGAATGTTATAAATGAGTGTCCCCATTAAAACCTGCTTTATCAGTGACTTGCTGGAAAGAAGTCTCAATAAATATTTACATAGATGTATGGCAATTGTCATTAAAGATTTATGCAGGTGCCGTGTATCCTTATGACTACTAGTCTTTTATGAAGGAATGCCATCTCCAAACCACTCTTCAAAAATCTGGCAAATAATAAAAAAGGGTTTCTCTCTCTTCAGGACGATGACATCAACCAGCAGAGTCAGCTGGCAGAGAAGCTAAAGGAGCAGATGGTGGATCAGGATGAGGTGAATATTCCGCTAGTCTTTAACACATTTCTCGTATCCCACACAGGCCATTCACCAAACTGACCAAGACCATATTAACACATCACAGGACATTTATAGTACACACATAGCTCTATATATACACACATGAATGTCTATATATAACTTTTATGTGATTATACTTATAATTCAACAAATATAAACAATGTAAAGCAGTCTAAAACTGGTGTTGGCTCTCCTACACATTTGCTGTATGCTGCTCTTTCACTTGGCCATATTTTTGTTCTCTAGATACATTTGAGTGTGACATTTTAAAACCCCAGTAGTGTTTATTATTTAAAAATGTTTGTTTTTAAGTTAAAGTACCTTTGGTAATATGTGAAATATGAACACCAAACAAAGCTCTTTTTGCATTTCTTACACTGAAAATAATATATTAGGGACACTTTTAAAAAGTTGCCTTTCATTAAAAAATTTTTAGACATTGTTAACCACTTCAAAACCATGAGGCACTCGAGATAAAATAATAATGAAATAGTAATAAAAACATGTATTGATTCCATACCGCTTTTGCATTAATTATGCAATCTGAAGCTTGATTTCTCATTCCTCTGTTTTTCATTACAGCTAATATTTCTTATTTTTACAACTTCCTACAAATTATGTACAATCATAAACTGGCATCATATTACAGTCATATTTATGCATTTATAACACAGCTGTTGGCATCGACAAGGCAGGACTATGAGAAACTGCAGGAAGAGCTGGGGCGTCTTCAGCATGAGCATGGGGCAGCCAAGGAGGAGGTAAAGGAGGTCCTTCAGGCCTTGGAGGAACTGGCAGTAAATTACGACCAGAAGAGCCAGGAAGTTGAGGAAAAGGGGAGGTCCAACAATCAGCTGAATGAGGAGCTCTCACAGAAGAGTGTGAGTAAAGCTTTGGGCCCGGTTTCTCGATAAGGAACACTCTTAGCGCGCTAAGAAGATTTTCTAAGATATATCTTACATAAGTTGTTCATGTTTCCAAGTGTGTGCTGGGTCCAGTTCGCTGACACTTGCAGCCAGTGGCGGTTCTAGACCAAAATTACCAGTGGGCCAAGTGTGTTTTTAGGGGGGCTCATTTAACCCGTGTTGTGCGTGTGTGTCAGCATGCATTTGCAGCGCTTTAATTAGACCATGCAAAAAACACTCCGTTCTTCATGCCAGCAGCTGTTCAGGACAGGGGGTTATAAGGGGGGCAGGAGCAGAATCGTGTAGAACCACATATGTCTGCAGCACCCTCCTCTCCAGGCAGCACCGAGCTTGAAGACCTCAGTACTCCACCGCGTCTGGAACGCGCGTCCTTGCCAGCCCGACCTCGCTACAGCACAACACACACACTGTCACCATGCCGTTGTAGCGAGGAACTGGTAAAATTCTTCAATATGTCTGGACTATATTCCATGATACCACATTAATAACGTGCCATTATTTGACTTGCACACACTGCTGAATTCTAAAGACTGCTGCTCAATGGCGGCCACTAGCATCTTGAGCTGAAACTGCGCTAAGAGACACTAAAGAGTGGTCCAGACCAACCTTATGAACGTGGGACGTACGTAAGATATACTTAGTGTATGAACGCTTCGGGAACCATCCCATAAAGTTAAGAGAGAGTTTAAGGTGAAATTAAGACCTACTTAGCGATAAGAAACTTTTGAGAAACCAGGCCCTGATTTGTACTAAATCACTGTGCCTGGTGAGGAAGCCAAAAGGTGAGAAAACAATGAGGAATATCTAGTGAAGTCTTTGTGATGTAACTGGTTATTTAGAAAGTACATTAGAAAATAACTGAATTCATTACACAGCACCTTAATCAGACATGATCCGCTTATTCAGATTTGAAACATAAGGGATTAAAAAATTTAACTGTTCAAAATAACAAATTCTGTAAAGAGTCCCAAGGCTTTTCCAGTATAATACACTAATGTTAATAATAGTAATAATAGTAATGCTAATAATAGTAATAATTATTAGTAATAACAACCAGAGAGATCAAAATCTCTTTTGACTCAATCTATTCAGGGGGCTCTTATCTCTTCAATTTGTAAAGAATACTTGAGACTGTAAAACGGGTTGTTGGCAAGTTGATTGAACTCTAATTTTAAAATGTTTAATGCTCCAAGTTTGATTATAATGTGAATTTCTGTAGTTTTGGTGTGCTACACCAGCGACAGTGACTTTGTGTGTTTTCATATGTTCTGTAGTTACTTCTAGTCAGTGTGGAGAGAGAGTTGGCCACTCTGCAGGAAATGAATGGACATCACAAGAAGAGATCTGTGGAGATTCTGAGCATGTTACTCAGAGACATCAGTGAGATTGGAAGCATTATCGGCACCAGTGACATTAAAAATGTAAGGACATCTGACAAATGCCAGCCACTAGAGAACCACTCCTTGCAATCAGCCCACTTGCCTGCAGTCTATAACCTTTATAATGAGGCTCTTCACACATACGCTTGTTGCATAGTCTTTTTTTGAAAGGTGGTCACAATTGTTGCATTGTGTTACAAAACACTGACCAATTTTTGGGATTTCTAAGCTCATACCAGCCTTCAGTGTTTAGGTGTCATGTCACCCCAGTGCTTAAAACCCTGAGCTTATTTTGTGGGTGGTCTGCTAACCCCTTTTATGTCCCATTTTTGCACACCCTATCATACATTTTCTAAAACGCATTCAGCTTGAAAAGGAAGATGAATGTAAGAAGGGGTGCATTTTTAGTCTAATGCACACAGGCTCCTTCTTATATTCATCTTCCTTTTTATGGGGTAATATCTTTCTGCTCTCTCTGGAAAGCCTCCCCACAAACAACCCCACACCCCACCTCCGACCCACCTTACCCCACCCCCACAAGTGCTACATCACCAAATATATCTTCCATATAATTCAATTTTTGTTGACACACTGTCAAAAACAAAACATTCCAGATCAAACCATTCTGCATGAATGTGTTTAATTATGGTAGCTAACACTATTATCCAGTATCCAGAATCTCTCTTGATTAGTTAAATCAAACATTCTTTCCACTCTCCAATTTTTTTCACTAAGATGACTGAGACGCACGGAGTGATGGAGGAGGAGTTCACCATGGCCCGCCTCTACATCAGCAAGATGAAGTCGGAAGTGAAGTCTCTGTTAAACCGGAGCAAACACCTGGAGGGTGCCCAGACCGACATGGCACAAAAAATGCAGGCCAATGAAAAGGAACTGGCATCCTGCCAGCTGTTAATCTCTCAGGTAATGTTACTAACCTGTGATCATTGGAACCCTGTGGTGGAACACAAAACATCAATGCTGTCTTCCAGTGCTGCGGAGCTTGCTGTTTTCTGTGTCAGAACCCTGATTACACAAAATTTAATTTACATTGTTTATGATTTACAATTATTTAAATCTCAGTCAGTAATTAAATTACTTATTATGTAGTAAGCTACATGTTTAACTACATTTACATTCTGGGTTGACCAATTTGAGTCTACCCTTTCTACTTTTTTCTAAAACTCACTACAATCTCTACCAAAATTGTCATGGCTTTGCCGGTAAGGAATGAGGCTGCCATCAGGTAATGTGTTTATTACAAAGAACTGGAGATCAACTGATAAATCATTTTACCAATATTTTTCCTGACATTTAAGCATTTTACCATAATCGGTTATTGGTTTTGTAGTATCGGGTTCACTGATGAACACCGCCATCTTGTGGGTGTATACAGGCATGATCGCCATTGCAGCACAGTGTCTGAGAGGGAAACTTTTTTAGGTTTTTTTTCGCACTTTCAGACTCCTAGTTTTGATTTGTAGGCAAGGAGGGTGTGATTATTATAAATAAAACAGTTTGTTCAGTTCAGTGCTGTTGTAATAATTGTGTCAAATACAGAAGTATAATAGTAAAATAAATATCGGTTATGAATATCAGTTATCGGGCACATAAACATTGCAAATAATTGGTATCGCTATCAGTAATAAAAAATCAATATCGGTTGATCACTACAAAGAACACACTAGAAGGGAAAGAAGACGGACTAGTATGCCCCCATAACGAGAACTAAGGACAAAGCATCATAAATAGCAGAGGGGAGCAACTGGGAACCAATGAACAGTCACGCGTTGATAAACAGAACTCAGGACAGGTGAGAAACCAATAAACAGTCATTAGCTGAGAGTCTAAATAGGTGAGGGAGAGTTCTCAGGGGTTCAGGCTGCCACCAGTAGTGAACGCAGGCCGAGACAACACCAGCAGGAATAACAGCAGGGGTTCAGTTCCTGATCCTACAGAAACCCCTAGTGGTCTCACGCAGGAGTCATAACAAAAAGTTGTATGCGTGTGTTTTAACACACTAATCGCAGACATTGTTGATGTTTTAATCACTACAGTGTGCAAAATGAAATATGCATATTTCCCCCAACTTGTTAAAGTTTACAGAGAAAAATGAATTTGTGTCAAAATCTGAAGTGGATGTATGCTTATTTTCTTATATAAACAAAAGATAGAATTTGACCTGGGTGCCCATTTATTTACATGGTTTAGACAGTTGGGTTTTTATGCGTATTCACAGTCACTTCTACAGGTTACAAGTAAAGACAAGTCAAGTAGGTTTTTACTGTAATTAGTCAATAGTAAAAGCAAAACAATGTTCCTCTAGGACAATGGTGCAGAACAGAACAAGACACAAGTGCAACAAGGCCATAACACAAGAGCAACAAAATAACTTAACAAGACAATACAAGACAGGACAGTGGCTACATTTGACAATGGCTACATTCACGGTATATACAGTTCTGACATGTACTGTATTTAGGTCAGGGATAAGTGCGAAGGATGCAAAATAAGTTATATGTGCAAAAATGCAAGACATCAATAAATATATATATATATATATAGTTCTCTGTAACATTAACAGTCAACATGACATCTAAACTAAACAAAACAAAGGCTGATACCTTGAAGGTTCTGGTAAACTGTAAAATGTGTAAATAGGAAGTGGGGGGAGTTATCCCCCGCACTGCTCAGCTCCTCTGAACTGGACTCCCTGCACTGCTAGCATTAGCATGTTAGCTAGAGGTGCCGTTTCAGAACTGCGCAAAATGCCAGTTCTGTTTCTGTACTTTGACAAATAAACTTGCAGGTTCTGCAGGTCTCCTGCTGTTTGTGTTTTATAGGAGCTCCACACATGTGATGTGTGTCTTTGTTCTCTGCTGCATCTGTAGAGAACAGAGACACCGTCTTGTTGAGGTCTCCTCTTTACGTGCCAATGGTTCCGCCCCTTTTATGAAGGGACTCTAGTAATTGGTTAAACCAAGGAGCTCGTGTCAGCATCAGCCAATCAGAGGCAGAGACTGCAATATGTCCAAAGCGAGGGCGGAGATAGAGAGAAAAAAAACACGACTAGACAACTACTCTCAGAGGCCGTTGACTAAAGACTTTATAGTCGACTAATCAACTAGTCGACTTTTGAGTGTGGTCGTCCACAATGCTGGTGGCTTTGCGGATGCAGTGTGTGACTCCAATGATCTTCTCAGCTGTTCACACAACCCTCTGGAGGGTCTTATGAACCGAAACATTGCAATTCCCATACCAGGCTGTGATGCAGCTGCAGAGAATCTCTATGGTCCATCTGTAGAACATAGTGAGGATCGGAGGTGGAAGGTGTGCCCTCCTCAGCTCCGCAGGAAGTTTTCTTGGTGATGGAGCTGGTGTTGAGTGTCCATGTGAGGTTCTCCGTGTTTTGAACATCTAGGAAGCTGGTGTTCTGGACAGTCTCCACCAAGGATGTTGAGTGGGGAGTACTTAATAAAACAAAAAGACCAAATACAAATAGCATTCATTCATTTTCTGTAACCACTTAATCCTTACTAGTGCCACAAGTATCTAGTGAATATCCCAGGGTTAACAGGTGCAAGGCAGAGACTCACCCTGAGTGGAGTGTCACCCCTCTGGAGTGTGCACATACACACAACATTCGTTCACACAGTCATAACGGTGGTCTATTTAGAATCCCAAATTAATCTGACATACATGTCTTTGGACAGTAGGAGAAAACACTGACCCCAGACGAAACCCACACCACCACGGGAAGAACATGCCAACACACACACAAAAGCCCAGTACCCACATTTGATCCCACAACCTTGTAGGTGGAAGGCAACAGTGCAAGATACAGCAAATAATGACTTTATATACAGTATATGAGTTTGTTCCTTGTGGAACTCCAGTATTACTTCTAGTTTCTATAATAACATGAAACAGCAAATAGTGATTTTATATACAGTATATGAGTTTGTTCCTTGTGGAACATAAATTTGAATCTGTATGTGCTTAAGCAGTTTTACAAATCCAGGCAATGGCCAGAGGAGAAATTTCAAACAGAACCTGTGTTCTCCCTACCAGCTAAAAAACAAAAAACAAATTGATACTTTTACTGTTTCTGATTTTATTGCATTTCATTTAAAGTTAACTAGAAACTGGCTAAGAAAATGGCATTAAACAGTTTGCATAGGGGCCAAAGTCTTTTACACAGTATTGTATATCAGCATATCAGTGAGAAATCTGGGGTCAGGTTGACTCTCCTAACTATGTTCCTGTTACTGATCATGTGTTTGTCCCTGACTGATCTAGCTCCAGGCCAAGATTAAATCCCTGACAGACTACATGCAGAACATGGAGCAAAAGAAGAGACAGTTGGAGGAGAGCCATGATTCGTTGATGGAGGAATTGGCTAAACTCCATGCTCAAGGTGGATGAAATACAGATTAATCTACACTTATAAACACCAGATACTACACAGGTGACAGGAAGAGATTTTTATTTGTTGTTGAGTGACTGTTTAACTGCACCTAGTATAATGCAAGTAAAACAAGTTTTCTTTATGAGATGAAAGAATCTATAACACTGCATGTCTGTGGGATGATGCAAATTCTAATGCACATGTTAACTGTTTCATTACTTAATAATTTGTTAAATATCCAACACTTGTCTGGTGATACAGTAGGGATGACTGAACAATAAAACCCCAAACAATCTCAGCATGACAGATGGTTGACCCACACCTGAATACTAAAATACAAACCCCTTAAATACCAAGAGCACAATATCCCACCACCAATAACAAAACACAAAAACTAACTCCAATAACACCCAACTGTGACTCGTAACCCAGCGAACCCATCATCCACTTTCTAATAGAAGTCTTTCACAAAACTTAATTTTTTGGCGCCCTCTAGCAGCCACATACTGGGACATCATCTGGAACAAGAACACAAAACAAAACATGAATCACATGGTTGAGGGAAAAGTCAGAATGTCACCCAAAATTGCAAAACACAGGGTGTTCCAGAGACAACATGCTGGGCAGTGTATTCTCTATATTACTTTGATGCATGGGCGTCATTCAACAAGAGGGGGGCGTGTCGCCCTCACTTTTCATAATTATTCGTTAGGACCCCCCCACATTTAACATAAATAATGAGTTCACCAGCGCTGTTGGATCTTGGATCTTTCGCAAAATAATCCACTCCACTAAACCGATAGACGAACACACACCACTGTAAATCCCCCTGAAAGAACAAGATTTGCACAAACCAAACCCCATCCCCACGAACAAACCCCGCCCCCACGAACAAACCCCATCCCCACGAACAAACCCCGCCCCCACGCACCCCACACGAAAAAAGCTTCCAACGCCCCTGCATTGATGACCAGAAGCTCAGTTTGACTTATAAGATTTTACAGTTAACATTTGTGGTCTTATGTCTTACCACAGAAAAGATGCATGAGGTGTCCGTGATGGACAAGGAGAAGGAGCACATGAGCAAGATGAAAGATGCTGAAGAGATAAAAGTACTTAATGGACTTCTCTTTCTGCTAAACCTTAACTTCCACAACATGGTATCATTCACATACACACAGAGACATTATTAATAATGAACTAAATGCCTATAGACACCAGGAGTTAAATAAGGCCATGTTGACATTTATTTTGCCAGATAAACATGCCAGATAAAACTTGTCATATGCAAAGTCTTAGGAAACTCTAATCCAATGGATATTTTCTTCATTTCTGATGTGAAATTGACCCTTCCTCAACAGGGGACGAAACTATATATGGTATATTTCTCCCAAAGTTGAAAGTATTACAGTGCATAAAAATATTTATTATATTAAAAATATATTTGAAAAATATATGATAACATTTGCAAAGGCCACATTTTGTTTTTTATATTTTCCAATATGTACAATTATATAAACTGAAATTTGATTTGTGTTTTCATTTGAATAGGGTGGCCAAAGTTTTGCACATGATGGTATTTGCAAGACATGATAATGAAATTAGATGTAGTGGCTGTATTACCATTCCTCTACATTTGTTTCTGTGTGTAGAAAACCCTGGAGGAGCAGATGGAGGGTCACAGAGAGGCACATCAAAAACAGCTCTCGCGCCTCAGAGATGAGATTGATGAGAAACAGAGGATTTTGGATGAACTGAAAGAGTAAAAGCAAAAATAAATAAATAAATAAATCAGCACTCTCTTGTTAATGAAGGTTTCATCACTAAAATGTTGACAATACTAAAACCTTCAACACGTCACTGAAATCAGTCAAGTCACCAGATAAGCTGCTAACTGGTTTTTAAATGAGGCAGAAACACTTTATATAGTCAAAAGTTATTTTACATTTGCTTATGTCAGTGTATTTACATATGTCAGTGTACAAGCTGAGTGAACTGCACAATAATGTGTTCATTTTGGTCCATATCATGTAATGAAATGCATGTAATGAAATGTAGCCAAACTACTAGGGGACCAAACTACAAACTATCATGAGTAAACACCCAATTCAAACAACATACCACCTATTTTCTTCTCTCAGTCTGAACCAGGCTCTTCAGCTGGAGCACAAGAAACTCCTCTCTGACTATGACAAGCTCAAAGAGGAGGAACGTGTGAAGGATGAGAAGCTGCAAAAACATGCGTAAGTGCCTTTGGGATCTGCAGGGTTCCCCTATTTTTTGGTTTAAGAGAATCTAGAAGGACAGATCTGCTCAAGTTTAACACTTAGAGCAGAAGCAGCACATATCCGTGCTGGAAGCGCAACAAAAAATGCATTTTCATCATAACATGTCTCCTTATATAGATGCTCCCTCAGTTAATGTTGATGCTATTTGTTCCGATGTTTCCTATGCAGAACCAAAGTTACTGTAATTCCAAATCTGACTGCTGAGGGTTTTTAAATAGGTTACAAGGAGTGTTTTTTATTTGTTAAAATCAGTTTTGAGGGTTTTAAAATGCCAGGAGTTTTCGGTTCAGCATTAGTTATCGGATGTTTTTGTGCTTGTGTTAGTTTACTGAATGAGAAGAGGGAGCAGGCCAAGGAGGATCTGAAAGGTCTGGAGGAAACTGTGGTAAGTGCTGTGATTCGCTCAGAGCTAATATTTACTTCATTCGTTTATATGCTGGGCACATTAACATGTTATATTAATGCATTATTTAATTATTGCATTTTGTTTGGTTAATATATTTTTAATTGCTCTTATAACTTCTGTGCTGTGAACGAACGAAATGCTTCTGCTGCTCCCTGATGAAATAATAATGTTTCTGCTGGTTGTCACGGCTCATGGCCGCGGGTTAAGGAAAAAGGGGGAGACGCTCTCAGCAGTTTAAAGATTTTAATGAAAAGAGTAACACTTAAATAAACACAGAACATGAAACACAAGACACACAAGGCTCGTACTCCTCAAACAAACAAAGAAAACAAACTCCAGGAAATCAGCACGAGACACC
>JBBKCR010164723.1:0-16053 GCA_037577295.1 Ladigesia roloffi | reverse complement strand
AAACAAATTCCCTGTATATGCACACACATATACTTGGCCAAATAAAGCGATTCTGATTCTGATTCTGATTCTGATGTACATACAAAGGACACGAAATATGATTCTTATTTATGGTTTATTTATCTCTTGCCGCAATACTAGACAAGGGAAGGAAAAGAAAAGTACTGTAAACACAATACAACAGAATACGTTCTCTCTAAATTGTCCAGAAACATTCTGGTAATGTTTAAAGCAGACCAAAGAAAATCTGTTTGCAGAGGGGTGAAGCTCTCAGGCATATAGACCTCCTGCATTGAGGGATGAGGAACTGACACATTCATCATTGCAGTAGATGTCTTGAGGGATTGGACAGATCCAGATATTTTCTCACGGAGGGCTTCATGTACAGCTTGGGTCACCTTGAAACGAAAGTCATCACTGAAAAGCCTCTCAGTGTGGTGAGGAACAGGACCAAGTCCAGGAGTAGCTGATACGGGAAATGAGATGCCTTCACTCTCCTCCATATCTCCAATATATGAGTGACAGAGGCTTTCAGCTCACATGCTTCTAAAAGAGAGGTGAATGTGTTCATGGTTCCATCAATACTACATAACTATACATTATGATTAATGCTAAGTGTTAGGGTTATAAGGGTTCTAGAGGAGAAATATAACAGTTTAGACACAAGTTAATATAATTTTAACATGAATTTGTAAGGATCATATGAGTGCAGTGTTAGCTTCTTTAACTTTGTTTTCTGGAGGCTTTTTTATGAAGTAGGAAAATTAGAGTTTTGAAGACGTCGGGTTACTGTTCAAATAATTTTTATTTCTAATGGAGTAGAAGTAAAATAAGAGGATGTCTGTTCACACTTTTAGAAACACAGATTTGTCAGAGTGTCTAATTACTCTGATTTGTCTTTAATTAAAAGGAACTGAATGACTGCAGCAGCTTGCCAAAAATAAAAAGCGATGTATGTCAGCTGTCTGAGCCACGCCACTAGGGGGCACTAATATCCAGCGGGGTTAGCGGCGCCCATTCAGTTTATATGCAATAAGAAAACAGGCCTGCCAGCAGCGGCTTTCTAACACATTAACAAATACATTTGGTCAAATAAAGCTTTTACATTTAAGTGGGTGCCGAAACGTATTGCACTGAGAACGCAATATATTTATAATCTTTACTGAAATGTACATATTTTTCTGTCTGAGACACACCTTAGAAGTTTTTTCAGCTTTTCTTCTTTTAAATCTTTTATATCTTTTTAATCTTGATTATGTTATATGGCCAGTTTAATTTGTTCTAGTTTGGTTTTGTGGACTGGATCGGATGTTGGCAACTTATCAGTTAAAATAATTCATGGTGATATTTTTGCGACAACATCTAGCTTGTTATTTTTAAAGAAATTGCTTGGGTAGCCCCAGTCTAAAACATTTTTAAATATCCCAGAATCCTACAATCTGACTTAGCATATTAAGAGCCCAACAAGCAGCTCTGGGACTCAGTGTAAATGTTTCTATCAGAGAGATTTCAGTGCCAGAGCCTTGTTTGCCCTTCAGATTGTGGAGACAAATTACAAAAAGGAAGAATACTGTCATGTTATTAATGAGTGCACAGTGGGAACCTTTATTACCCTGTTAAGTAGTGTTATGGACATCCTGAAGCTTATATTATTCAGATACAGATGAACTCAAATGCTTTTCATAAGCTGTGTCCGAGTTTGAACCTCTAAGAACCCACTGAACAGCAACCCAGTTCTCACTGAGAGACTGTGGAAATTGTCAGGCATTACTGGAGGTGTTTCAAAGGAAATCTTTGTCTCAGTCTAGGATTTTCAAATCTTCACAAGCTAGCATCAGCCGATTCATTTTAATGTGGATTATACACAGTTGTAGAACTTGTTTTAACTAAATGAATTGATCCATCTAGCCATAATTTGTTGTTTGTCACCATTTTCATTATTTATATTGAATGGCATTCAACATCTTACAATTAAGATCCTTACTTCTTACAAATAATAAATCCTTGTGTTTTTGTCGGTCTTCTACTGCCCTCTGGGGGTTGAAAATCTTCCTGCAGCAGGACATTGGAAAGAAGATAATTGTGAAGTTCAGCAAACAAACGTAGTATTTCTTTATGAAATTATGTAATGTCTATTATTATGTAATTAAATTATGTAATTGTACATGCAAAATGCATTCAAGGATTCTTGACCCCTCTTGTTCACAATTTGCACTGGGTATATTTATATATATACATGTACACATACATAGATCTTTACTGCACACATTGACATGGAATTAATTTAGCTATTTCTGCAAAATCAGGGCCCATATCATGGTAAACTGAATTTCACTTTTTAAATCCGGAATTTGTGTAGTATAAAATAAATGTGGTATAAAACAGCGTTTCAATAAGCATCATTAATTCCTCAGCTCAAATGAACCACACATTCACAATGAAGTTACACTAAATATATACCAGGCAATTTATATAAACCCTGGCATGAGGTTTGTGGCTTAATAATTCACTTTTATTGTTTATCTTTATAGTTAAACAGCCTGATCCAACAAGCTGATCCCCATAGTCAAGCTGGACTGATTTGGTTTTAGATGGGTTTAGGCTGATTCTTGGTCAGCAGAGTAGGCTGATTCTAGTTGTTTTAGGTTCCTCAGGGCTGGCCAAGCTCAGTGATCTGACTCGTTAGCTCATTAATCAGGTTGTAGATGGTCAGGCTCACAGGGATGGCTTGGTCAGGCTGGATTAAAGCTGGTCAGGCTGGTTATATTTGGTCAGGTTGGTTATTGCTGGTTAAAGCTAGTCATACTGTTTATAGTTGGTTATAGCTGTTTATAGGTGGTTTGAGCTGGCTATAGCTTGCTACAGTTTGTTAAAGCTGGTTAGACTGGTTATAGTTGGTCAGGCCAGTTATAGCTGTTTTTCGTTGGTCGGGCTGGTTTCAGTTGGTCAGGCTAGTTGTAGCTGGTTATTTCTGGTAAGAGCTGGTCAGACTCTTGGCTGGTCAAACTGGTTATAGATGGTTTCAGCTGGTTATAGCTTGATAAAGCTGGTCAGACTGGTTATAGCTGGTTAGACTAGTTTCAGCTGGTCGGACTGGTTATAGCTGGTTATAGCTGGTCAGGTTGGTTATAGTTCATTTTAGCTGATCAGGCTGTTTATAGCTAGTCATTCTGGGTAAATTAGGTTGGAATGGCTATGGCTGCATATATCTGACATTAGCTGGTCAGGTAGGAAAATCTACAGGTTTCCTTGAGCTATATTTCTGTATATGAATAAACAAATCAACCAAATAAAAATATACAAAAACGTTTCGAAAACTGACAATATTATCTTATCCTAGGCCGTTTCACCTCCAATAATACATACAGTTTGTAAAACCAGGCCGTAGATTTTACACAATTTACTTCTGCCCATTCTTATTAGAGCGCTATAATATGAAATAGTGTCAAAAAAATTTAACTCAACCCGCAGGTGGTGCTGTTTTGCTCTTTCCCTCTCATATCCTCAGTTGTTTAGCCTGGTGTTAGTAGAGAAAATATTGTGTTTGTTTCTCTTGTTTTCATTAACATATGAAGACCCACTGCAGGTAATCTGTACCTTGATCTGTATGTTCCTTTGACTTTAAATACATATTTCATTCGTCTCCTGATCCCAGTAGTTATTTTGTAAACGTTTGGAAATGGTCTCTCGAGAGACAAGGCTAGCATTAACAGCTAACTTAACTTTCACTTGAACCCAAACAACAAGTGGAAAAAACTAGGAACTGTATCTGGACTAACACAAAATATATGCATTTACCGAAGGCAAGAAGGACGACTGTAAACATTTTACCCAGTCTTATGTCGAATTGTAATACTGGCTACCTCTTAGCTTCCCCAGGAGGCATAGTCCTACATTAATTTGGATGTTAGCCAGATGCTGGCTCTCTGGCCTGGAGGATGCTGTCTAGTTCAGAGTGCACTTTGTTTGCATCAGCTTTTTAATGTCCCTCCTAATGCTGCGTCAGATGTCCCTGAGGGAGCTATTGAAGATGTTGGGGCTGGGGGCAGTGGCTCTAACATTAGGAGTTGAGGGGTTGGACTGGCTGGCTCGTAGGCTGTGGCCCCGGAGAGGCACCCAAGGGCCCTCAAAAGAAGTCCTGTTCTTCCCATCCCCCGTAACCTGCGTGGGACACCTCTACAGCCCAGCTAAGGATTTTAAATGGTAAAATCTGTCACTCCTAATCCCCTTGTACAGTTTAACAGCTATAATTATGTCAGTTATCTTAATGAATTGAAGTGTACTTTTCTTGTACTGAGCATTTATATATTTATTTACTGATATATTACTTGTATGTATGTAGTTACTTTATTTATGTTTTACTTGTATCAGAGTTTACTCCACAATTTAAAGTTATCTATGGACAAAAGTATTTGGACAAACCTGTTTTTCAGGGTTTGAGCTAGGCTCATAATTGCTCTACAGAATGAATGGACACAGATTCCCACAGAAACTCCAAAATCCCATGTAAAGTCATATACAGTCCATATACAGACACTAAGATGCAAAGCAAGCCCCTTTTGAATTCTCTGTTCTTGTGCTGTCAAGCCTGTCAGGGGTACCTGAAATGAGGCACACTGCTGTGGAGCCAATCAGAATGGAAGTAATTTACATGTAAGAGTCGAACAGGCACAATAAAAAACCAGTCTGCTTAATTTTAAGTGATAAAGAGAGGTTTATATCAGGATGTTTATGAAAAAAAGCCACATAAACAAGATAAGTGGACCTCTGGGTTTAATATACATGGCATAGTTATTGACCTTTACAAACAACAAGGAAAGACAAACAAGTCAAGGACTGACAAGCAATGGCTATGTCAATCTCATACACACACACATACACACACCACTTTTCCACTTATTCTCAGTCCCCAACACCTCTTCTTGTATGTGTGAACCAGTCGTACTGTATAAACTGGTGAATTTACAGGTTTGCCAGAGGGCAGTCACCTTCTATTGGCTTTCGGAGCTGATAAGTACTCTGATAAGTAACCTGGAGCAGCTTCCAGTTTACAAGTAAGACCAAACACCAGCCAGAACATTCCCTGATACCAAGAAACACATCACCATATAAAAGCAGTGTCTGCTCGCTAACAGTAAAACTGTTAGATGTTAATTGTGTCTAAAATGAAAAACAGCGGTTGTTGATCCTGAAGTGTCTGAGAGGGAATGGAGAATTAAGTTATACAGTCATATGCAAAAGCCAAATAACATGTTTTGGGATACCCATTCTTTACAAGCGACACATGAATATTACATTTACTTACTAAGTTGAACATATTAGAAAACAGAAGATATCCTGAATGTCAATAGGCCAATACTTTTGCACAGGGCTTATTTAGTTTTTATGTGCATTTATATCAACATGTTCAACCCTGAAAATGATTCTTTATTAAAAACGTGTATTCTCTGTAAAGAATGTGTAATCTTGTATTCACTAATGAGTCCAAACAACTGTATCTTTATATATTGGTGATCAAATCTGGAGGAGAATACCGGAGATCCACACAGATCTGTTCCTATGACAGAGATGTAACCTGAATTTGGGTGTAAGATGAAACACACCCTAGCCGGAGTCACTTACCAGTCCCAACACAGTATTAAGATAATAAAAACACAACTAAGCCACAGAAAAAGGAAATTATAAATCCCCTCATTCAAATGCTGTTACTGTATGTTATTCCGCCAGGCGTCGTTAACCGCCGTAGTTCGTAAGTACAAGGCTAATGGTGTAAATCATGTGGTAGTGAGTGACGTAATCCAAGGTCCTCCTGTAACCGATAATACAATGCTGAATTAATCCCAAATGCCTTTATATGAATTATGGTGTACTGTGTAAGCTGTTATTGTTCACTGTTTAAGACTGTTTTGCTCCTCCCACAGTCCCTGTCCCCTCCCACACGGCCTTGACACCTCCTTCTCCCGGCTCCTGGCGCACCTCCTCTCGGCCTGTGTGTCTCTGGACCTGTGTGTGTTC
Source organism: Ladigesia roloffi (assembly GCA_037577295.1). Classification (NCBI taxonomy): domain Eukaryota; kingdom Metazoa; phylum Chordata; class Actinopteri; order Characiformes; family Alestidae; genus Ladigesia; species Ladigesia roloffi. The sequence goes on along the minus strand of JBBKCR010164723.1, from coordinate 10,038 downwards.
TCCTTCTCTCACGCGGAGCTGAGCACAGCTGTCCAGCTGTTACACAGCCGTGGGGTGGCGGTCCGAGTTCTCACAGACAAAGACTACATGAACATCACTGGCTCTCAGATCGGCGCCCTCCGCAGGGCAGGTACAGTGCTGCGGCGGCTGTGTCTGTGGTTTGGAATTACTTGCATGCGTCATTTTCTTCTTCTGTATGCTATGATAAGCTGTGACGTGTAGATTAAAATTATTATAGTCAATAAACAAAGACAAATTAGTAGGGCTGTAACGATATACGATACAAAACCGAAATCGTGACACTCACGACCACGAACCCGCGTTGCGGTGTGAGGAGGGTGAGTCGCGACACAGACACACCCCTTCCAACTGTTTTCTGTATACAGTTCCTGCCCAGATACAAACGTTTTTTTGCCGTAATAGGAGGATTGTCATATCAATTTATTTTCTTTAACCAATAGCTGAGGGTCTAAGTATTTCAAAGAGTCCTCCAACAAGTTTACAAACATACAAGTATGGACAGACCCTTAGTTTGCTGAATTGATTCGCTGTGTTGCCTTACCTCAGTTTAGCAGCTGCTAACCGGGCGTCCCTTGCTTGTTCACTCAGCAACTAAACAGGTCCAAAAATGAGATGTCACGGGGAGTGACATTTATTTTTCCTTCTTCAGAAAAATATCAAGGCCCTATGAACAAGCGGCTACAAAAGTATAAACAGAGAGCACAACTTTTTCCCCCGAGCTCCTTCAAAAAACATTACTCAAAAACTACAGCCCCCAGCATGCAATCTCTTAAAGTCAGAAGCTCTTCTTGTAACAGCTGTGAGTACGTACATTATGATACAGGGCTTAAAAGTGTCTATAAGCTGGCTGGGTTGTGATAAAACTGCGCTGGAGTCTCTGTGTGATTGTTTTTAATGTGTTTTGAGTGAATTTTGTGGCTCTGGGCAGCGGGGCGGAGCGTTTCTTTTGTTTGAAAGGAGCAGTGAACCGAGAGAGACGAGTCACCGAAGCTGCGTCCTTAGTATGAATGGAAAGGAAGCGGTATTTAAGCGAATACTGGTTAATAATTTTGTGGTAAAGTTAAGGTGTCTCCAAACAAAATGGTGCCTCAGAACTTTTCCTCTCCACCACCGCAAATGAATCGTGATACGAACTGTATCGTGAGTCAAAAATCGTGAAACGAACCGAATTGTGGGTTTGGTGTGTCGTTATATCTCTACAATTTTTTTTCTCTACAAATTTTTCAGCAATATCAATTTACATGAGAATCACTCTGATTGTCTGCTGAACATTTGGAGTGTTAAAAACGTCAGATTTGTTTCGTGATGTTCTGCAGCTATTTTAGTTAGTGTTGGAGATTTATTCATTCTTCTGGACGTTTATTAATGGGCCCATATCATGGAAATGTGTATTTTTCTAGTGTAAGATTTAATGTAGTGTATAAACATTTGAAGTGAATGAAACATATTGTTCTTTCCTTGCTAAATATTGCCCACAGATGGAAATTCAGCCGAGAATTTATCTTCTTTAGTTTTGCGCTTAGGCCACGAGACTAACAAGTCATTGAATCATATGTCAGGGCCCAGTTTACTGCGATACGTATCTCATTGATGTGGTTTACAAGCAGTAGAAGCATCAGTGCAAAAAACGCCTTTGCAACGAGTGGACGAGATTGTGCAAACTGCATTCCTAAATCATCACATGCCTGCCTCGGGCCATGTTGAATTGTTAAATCTCTGAAAAGCCTGCTTGTGTGGCTTCTAACAGTGTTAATATGCAATTTAAATCACACAATTAACAGTAGTAGTAGTAATTCATTTGTAAGCTATGTTAAACATATAGCTTTAGATAAACATAAGAAAACTTAAGACAAAACTCTGATTCATTGCTGCACCAGACAGACCCAGAGGTGCACGTAACTGATTACAACACTAGGCTGGCTCAGCATGTGCTGTCTTGCACTACATTTATTATTACTGTAAACAGCCTCATCTGTTCTGCAGGCTGCACCAGGAACCAGAGAGGCAGATTGCTCCCTGCTGTCCGATGTGAGGTGGGTTCTGACACTGTGTGACTTACTGTTGTCTATTAAAATCTGAAAGAGCTGAAAATGCCAGTCACAGGCTGCTGGTGCAGGAATTTATATCAATGTTTATAGATAACAGTGTCATACAGTGTCAGAAACCATTTAAGAAAAACGTCAGATGTTCTAAGGCACTATTTTTACGTTTGCAATAACCACAATAATAATTTTGTATATTTGCGCAGTGCTTAGCTACAATATTGTCTTTTTTCAGTTAAAAATTATTACTTTAACACTGACTTTCCACATTTAGTCAGATCAGATTTATTTTCTCACATACTTAAATACATCATCCCAACCACGTCCTTCTACAATGATTAGCCATGACATTAAAACCACCTGGCCAATGTTGTTTCAACAGGTCAGTTTAAGGCGTGGACTCCACAAAACCTCAGAAGGCACTTCCCACATCAATCTTTATCAGAGTCGAACTCTTTAATCACGTTCCTCAAACCATTCCTGAACAATTTTTGGAGATTGGCAGGGTTTATTAACCTGCTGAAAGAGGCCACTGCCATTAGGGGCCAGCAACCATCCATAGGTCGGTGGTGATTGTCAAAATAACATCCACATGACTTCAAGACCCAAGGTTTCCCAGCAGAACATTGCCCAGAGCATCACCCTGCCTCTGCCTACTCTCATTGTGGTTTGTATAGACAGCAAGCTGAGATGCCTATCATGTACATCCAGCATGAACTTTTTTCAGGGGTTTGTTCTACAGTAGCTCTTCTGTGGGATCAGACAAGATGGGGTATAATTTGCTTACTGCTTGTGAACTTCTTGTGAAGCATTCTGTATAGTAATTTTGTTCAATTCGTCATCATTTTAGAATAAACCAACGGTTGTTAGTATCACAATTAAAACTATTTTATACTTGCATCCAAAAATTTGGATTAATGTTATTGAAGACATTGATTTGAGGTTCATGAGTGATGGACCTGTCATCTGGAGATTGAGAGTTGGCTTAAAATTGCTTCTGTGATTTCTGGGTGGTACCAGAGATGGCCCTCCATCTCCCCATTACTCCAGCATGAGGCTGGCCCAGGTGAACTAGCAGTTAACTTTACACTGTCTTGTGATGTTACATTAGCGAACGTTCAGAAAGATGCGGTAGCGCTTCACAGGGAATGAAGGAAGCACATGCTAACCATGACCTTCCTACTGTTGGTTGAATCATGTTATGGGAGGAGTCCTGGTTAGTGTGTGGAACTCTAGACAATAAATATTGAGCTGAAAATCAGGGAAAAAAATCATTTCATACTTTTGAATGGTTATATACATGTGAACTTGGACCTCGATTCTAACCAAAACTCTGTTTACCCTTTTAGGTATCTGTGTGAGGCATGAGCTGAGTAAAGTGACATACATGCACCACAAGTTTGCACTGCTGGACGGAAGAAAGCTGATCACCGGCTCCTTCAACTGGACCGCCACCGCCGCCCAGAGCAACAGGGAGAACGTGATCGTGACAGACGATCCGGAACTGGTGCGCCCCTATCTGGAAGAGTTCCACAAGCTTTGGGAGGCCAACGACCCATCCAATCACAAACGCCAAACACCTAACACCAAGCCAAGCAGGCACCTGCTGACCCAGGCCTGTAGCTCAAAGCAGATTTAAAGGGAATCTTTTGCCAGATTTTCAGGATGTTTTTTCAAAGTTAGATAGAAGGTTTTTTTCTATATTAAATACCAGGTTTGAATTGATTTGTTTTTATATTACAGAATGTAATTGTTTTCATTTTTTAGAAAAGCTTAGTTGAGTTTGCAGACTGGAAAGCTTCAACTGTAATTTTATGCATCAGGGATACTGTAGGGGGAATGAGACGTGTGCCACTTTGAGTGACATGATCAGTACCTGTTTGTAGTGCATGTTGGAGAGAGGAGGGGAAAAAAAAACACATTTAAAATGGTGCATTGAACTGAACTGCAGTGCCTGACTCAGAGTTGTACCTCATACGTATGCGTTGCCTAGTGCCAGAAACCTCTCTGCTGCCTCTTTATAGGGCGTGTGAGTGTAACAGAGCCAAGCCTTTGATTGCCCAACTCTGGAAGCTCCTCAGCCAAGGTTAAGACTCCGGGATTGTAAATGTTGCCGTGTCTAAAGGCTTGTTCCATTCTACTTTTCGATTCAGTGTTGTCTAGTGTTTGTTCATGAAAGAATGAAACAGAATACCATCCATTAATAAAGCTTTCCAATCACAGTCTCTCATGGAAGCCATTTAAATATCCATTGCTGTGTCACTCTTTTGCATGATATTCATTATAAAATACTGTAGGCTGGGCTTCACGCTCCCTCTTTTGTAGAATCATGTTCTAGCTAATGGGTAGAAGTAGAAAAAATAAACATCCTGACGCCTGTTGTTAAATAAAATATAATTTCCAGCCAAAATGAGGTATCAGCCCAACCCAAATGACCATTTTGTGGCTCGGGGGCCCTAAGCAGATTCTTCCAGCATCTATAGCAATGACCTTTCTCCCCTAAAGTAAACAAACAGGGTGTCAATCATCATTCTCATTCTACCTTCAATGCTGACTGAGTACGTCATGCAAGTTGTTTATGGAAGCTTACTGATGATTCACTGTGCAAATGATCTAAAACTGATACTGTTTCAGTGCAGCTTATGAAAATATATGTGGAGTTTATCCAGTAGTATTAATACATTCCTTGGTGAAATGCAAAGTTTGTGCCAAGTACTGATATCAACTCAGTTCTGGTCTTAATAGATCACTGACCTGTCAACCAAAGACAGACTGGAGTTTGCCTTAAGCCAATAGTACGTTCTGTAAAATAATAGACCCAGGCCTACCATATTAAGCTTTATTTGTTTAGTTCTAATGCCCGTAATGTACTAATGGCTACAGTGATGGATGAGGATAACCTTATGCTTCAGACTTTGTTCGCTTTGCTGTTCTGGGCAAGTCTAAATGCATTAATCTAAAAGGTGTCTTAGTGGCATTCTACCAAAAGCTTTTTTTGATTATCTGGGAAGAGAAATGATTATTTCTTCCAAGTAACTGTCTCCCTTTGCTCTGTTCAAGTTCTCCATTTTGAATTTAAAGCAGAGCTCCAGGTTGTGTGGAGCCAAGTGTTTAGCCCTTAGACATTGTTATTCCTAATTGTATATTGAGGCAGAGCTACATGTGTAACCAAATAACTAATGACCATATAGGTTATCAACAAAAATACGTGTCAATACAACAATACAAGGAGAAGCAGTATCGTTAATAATGGTAGTGCTCGGAGAGCACTAAGAGTCATTCACTATAATAGACATCGCCTATATTCTTGAGTTCCTATCCTTTGATGCAATTGTAGTACCTCTAGGAGACAAAAGAGCTTGTAGACATATTTTTAGCACAGCACATGTATTAAGAGTGATATATGACCTCCGTTCCTATTGGTTGCCCCAGCCCTGTGTCTCTTTCAAGACGTTTTCCTGATTGAAGTAACAAATAGAGCGCAAATATAGCTGTTTTTTTTCACATATGTACTGTGTGCAAGAGAATGTGGCCCCTTGAACACTCAAAACCAAAATAGCATATCAGTATTGCCATGATTTTGGTATTTCTGTGATGATAGGTCTGATGAAAAAAAAAAAAACCCTTTGTGGTACATTGCATACATTCTGTCATTTGTCCGTTTCTGTTGTCACATTTTTTATTCTATTTATTCTATTTTATTCAGTTCTCTCATTTCCTAACTGTCTATTCATAAGTGTCCATTTAATTTTGTCTGATGTTATTTCAAAACGCTTCGTTTTAACATCAAACTTCATTGTACATCGTATAAATTTCACTTTATGTCCAGAAAGGTCCAGTCACCCGCTTTAACAAGTAAGTTAATCCACTTAAAGATACACCCAATTGCTGATACAGACATTCAACTGACCCACAGTTTTTATAATCGCTTTACAGGCGCTCTGGAGCTGTCCCAATACTTTTGTACATAGTGCTGCGACTCCCCTTTGCTGGTTCAACGTCAGCAAATATGAAGAGACTGTGGGGGAGGGGCTTCACGCGGGGACCCGCCCACTCTTTCAAGAGCGCATTGGAGGTAGAGACTGACTGCTGCTGTGTTCTAGGTGCGCCTTTTCTACACTTTAAGCTATTAGCTCGATTCGTTATTAGAAATCTGCAGTTTATAAATACACATATTTAATTTTACTCCTCTAAGGAGGCTCGGGGGCCCGGGCCAGTCGGTGGAGTGGATACGAAAAACAAAAACGCGTCGATTTCGTGCGAAGTTTTCGGCTGGAGAAGGAGAGAGTGAGTATCTGATGGGACATGGATTTAAATGGATATTTAACGCAGGCGGCAGAATGAGGAGGTGACAGGTGTCCATATGGAAACAAACCGCTTCTGCAGCTGTGCAGCCTGTTGAGTGGCAGCCTGTAAAGACAACATTGAAACCACATGTTGTTTATACAGCATAAACAGTCGTCTGTTTCCTTGTTTCCAGTGGCAAACTGGGCACACAGGGCTCATACAGCAGCTTCGGGATTTGCTGGGGCGTTTTTCTAACTTGCCAAGTGTTGCTTTTGTTGCTTTAGACATTTTGATTCCTCTGATCTCCCACAGGGTGTGGGCACTTAAGCAATACCTTTAGCGGTTCTACCTTCTGGCAGGATTTTGTTCCCTAAAGGAGTGGAAATAAACAGCAGTGTGTGCCTCCATAACAGGTTCAGTTCAACAGCAGTATTGGTAAATCGATCACAAGTCAGTAATGATGGTGAACATGGTAAAAAAAACACATTTTCTAGTGTTACTGAATGACAAAAGGTTTAAATTACTACACTGTAAAGGCTGTGGCCTTCTAATGAGATCACTGAAGCTCTGTGGATGTTCCAAGGCTTGCTCTTTTCTTTGCTGTGCATCTCTAAGCATGGTTTATTACATACATTATAACCAGCTAGCCTCTGATGGCGGATTTTCTATTATTTTTGGTACTTTATGTGCCACGTAGAACTGTATGGCTCAACAGCTTTTGGAGGAATTGATTACAGGTCAGTCACAATATTGAACATGATATTTCAAAATTCTCTAATGTAACTGAAAGCCACAAGCATCAAAGGTGTGTGTTTCTGCTATGTCAAGCTTAATGCTATCTTATGGGACCCATTAGGCTCTGTGGATGGTCCATCAGATCAAAGCATTTGCTTTGCACAACATGATTTTTATTATAGAAAATATAAGTTCACTTTGGATAGCATGCTTCTTTGTATTTTAAGGCTTACCTTTTGGGTTTCAAAACATCTAGGATGTTTAATGACCCAGTGCAAGCTTCTTGAACATCTAGGATGTCCTCCCTTCCTCATGTGACGCCAGCAACTAATGGTTATTCATGCACAGCCATCCAGTGAAAAACCAGACTGGCGATTTCATGGTTGTGCTCATTGAAAGTGTGGAAGGCGTGTCACATCCTGCTCAGTAGTCCATCATCAGGTGTGGTGGAAGTTGCGCAGTAGGAGGACTAGCAGCACTAATGCTGGTCATTAGGAGCTGGGAAAAAAATAGTTTTGGCTCAAACTCTGAACTCTGAGTGGTGTGTAAGGTGGAGGCACACTTAAGGTCCTCATTCTACTGACTACTGACATGATTTTACGTCTGCATGCTGTCAATTAGCAAACAAGAACCATTTGTCAGCAATGAAAGTCAAAGAGATACCAAAGGACTTTGAGCAAGAATGATAAATCTTAAAAGGAATATTTATCAAGAGCAGGATTCTCGCTTAGGATGCGAGAGGTCCTGGATTTGTGTCTCGGACGAGCCTGTAATTAAATACTCTGTTGTTCAATCCGCAGGGTTTAATCCTCTGTGTTCTTGGGTTCCATTCAGAAGCTTCAGGCTTTGTTTCTGCTGGTGGTCTGGTGGTTTGGGAGTTGCCCCTGCGATCAGAAGGGTATTAGTATGAATCCCAGTACTGCTAGTTGCACCACTGATGTACCTTTGAGCAAAGTACCGTCCCAGCCACGCTGCTCCAATGGCTGCCCACTGCTTGACTAGGATAATTGGTTCAATATAGAGAGAAGGGCCACTTTACTATAATACAGATATGGCTAAAACGGTTTTGGAAGGTCTTCTATTCATCAGTGCATTTTAAGTGGTCATATCCAAGCATTGGTGAAATCCTAGTGGATTTATGGCATATCCCAAAGAAACCTGACACGGGGACCTGAGGTCTCTCAGAACTGCTATGTTTACTCTGGGTACCTTGCAGGACAAAAAGGAGAACCCCTTAAAGATCCAGGTTTTCATAAAGTCACATAATCTAGGCTTTCGAGTTCTTCTAGGAACCTCCAGAACATGCTCGAGGACGACCTCTTGCCAAATGCAACCTTACCTCAAGACACTAAACTCCCTAGGGCTGCACGATTAATCATTTTTATATCAACATCGCAATGTGAAAGAGTTTTGTCTTCATGTCACCAGAGCTTTTGCATTTTTTTCAACATTAAAGGTGCATTTATTGTAATATTCCGAGCTTGTGATCTGACAGTGTGCTGGAATCAACGTTTAGAGCTCAAGACTGAAAAACGATGCTCTTAAATATTAATAGTGTGTAATGTTGAAGTTGTCCACAGGCTGGGTCGGCTCTACTTTGATGCTGTCATATCCATTGTTTTGACAGCAAAACGATCCATTTGCCCTGTAGGATGAGATGTAATAGCATAATTATATGATATATAATAGTATAATTATAGCACAACAGTATAATAATAAATGTGCCGGTGTAGGGTCAGATTTTTTGGGGGGATTTTGTTGAAGTAGGTGTTGATAAGGAAAGCTGCAGTGAGGCTAAAATATGAGATTAATGTTTGGAAAGATTCAGGATGTCTAGTCCACTGATTTACAAGATTATAAGATCTTTAAACAGAAGGATTATTATAAATTTACCAGTATTACATCTTGTTAATCAGGATCTACTATAAAAAGATGGACAAATAAATATGTTATGTTGTGAAAGTGAAGAAAATATGTGTGAACCCACACTGAGCCGGTTCACCAGCCAGGGATTAAGCTTGTTCCTGGATTACATAGTGCTTCGAATAGAGATTTTTCCATTGAAAAGTAAAGGGTAGCCTAAGACTAGACTTAATCGCTGTCTGGGTAACTGACCCTTAAATAAATATGAAGTACTTTCTCTAGGTTTCCCTGATCTTTTGTACTGATTAACCCTGATTAACTGGTTGTTTTGTCTTTGGATGAAACACAAAGTCAGGCCTTTCCTATGATAAGCTGTATTTTGGAGAAAGGGTTTAATTTTAGCTTGTAATGTTGCTTTGTGTGTGTCTGTGTGTGTGTGTGTGTGTGTGTGTGTATGTTTGCTGACCATGCTCTGGCTTCTGTCTTTATGATCTGGATACTTTGTGCTGAGCTTGTCTCCACGGAAACAAGCCCTAAAGCCCTAATCAGGAGAAAAAGCCTCACTCAGCATCTCTGATCTACAGATTTTATAGACAGAGGGAGAGCAAGGGGGTGGGAGAGGGGTTTGGTGGAGGAAGAGAAATATAAAAGAGATGGACAGAGGGAGTGAAAGAAAAAAGTACAAGTCAAAGAAGTAAAAAGAAGAATGTGTGTGTGTGAGTGTGTGTTTGTGTATACAGAATTTGTGCCCATTCATTCTGTAGAGCCTTAGTTAAAAGGCCTGGCAGGGTTTCACACGTGTCCCAATTCTTTTGTCCCATATAGTGTATATAAATATGCATACACCCACACATATTTAATATACACACACACACAGCAATATTAATGATGCATCATTCAAGTGAGTCACGGCTGCCCGGTGCAATTTATGGAGGAATTGATCATAGATCACAACTCAATAATTATCTCCCGTCCTACTTTGAGGCCTGAACGCTGAGTGCGGTCCACTAGACTGTGTTACGGATCGCTCCGCAAATATGGGGAAAAAGGGGATGACGCACTCGTTAGTAAAGGATTGGTTTAATGAAAC
>JBBKCR010164682.1:0-16055 GCA_037577295.1 Ladigesia roloffi | reverse complement strand
TTATTAGCTTTAGCCGTCGCAGTCTGGTAGTCATTTAATGGAAGTGGATGGGCGTCAGACCTTTCAAAATAAAAAAAAACATGCACAGACACGTTTGTTCTGCTGAGGAAACAAAGTCACCTTCGACTTGGATGCCCTGGGGGTAAGCAAATAAACATCAAAATTTAATTTTGAGGTGAACTATCCCTTTAATCGTAGTGACACAACGGGCACAAGGGAAGGACTTACCTTGGTTGGGGCACCAGCCCACCGCAGAGCGAACACTAGGGCATTAACAGAAACAGACTAGTTGACTTCAGAAGCACAAGTCAAACAGTCGTTTATTTTTTTCACTCTCTGTGTGTGTGATTTGTGTACACAATACACTGTTTACACTATTTAAGTCAACATCCACCATTAGTTTATCTCTCGAGTCTACGGGTTTGAGACTCAATAATTCCAATACAGAAACTATAGGATGTAGCGCAAATGCGCATGCGTGAGTGAACGAATCACTCCTACAAGACGGCTCGTTGTTCCCCAGTCACATTAAAGATTAGTTCAAAATGAACGAATCCTTCAAGAACAACCCATCACTAGGTGACACACACACATCACATGTGCGGAGAAACTTTTATTCTGGACATACAAAAAGCACGGTGATCTGCACAATCTGCAAAGCGGTGTTAAATCACAATTATATTACTGGCGTTCTGGACGCCATCTGAAACAGCACCACTAGCTAACAGGGCTAACGCTAGCACTGCAGACAGTCGTCCAGTGCAGAGGACACTGAGTGGCTGCCGCAGCTCAAACTTTTCTCAATGTCTGTTGTACACTTAAATTACCTGAAATTTTAAGGTATTAGCTTTTGTTTTGTTTAATTTTTATGTTGACTGTGCGGCACTGCGCCACAGGGGTTGGCGCTATTGCCTCACATCAAGGAGGTTCTGGGCTGGGTGCATGGTCTTTTTGAGTGGAGCTTGCATGTTCTCCCATTTAACACTTGGGTATCCTCCAGAATCCCCCCCATGCCCCCCATCTAACGACTGGTCGGCTCGAATTCGACTTTGCTGACTGATTACTTGTGGATGCCTTACCGCACACACATTCACACACTCACATCTACAGTCTATTTCACCTGGCAATCCCCAATTCACCTGGCACGCAGATCTTTGGACTGTGGGAAGAACTGGAGACCCCAGAGGAAACCCACACCACCACCAGGAGAACATGCAACTCACAAAAGACCAGGACCCGGATTCAAACCCCCAACCTTGGGGGCCTTATACAACATCAGGGGGCCAAAGGGATGTTTTCAGAACTGATAATTCAACATCAGTGCTGGACCTCACTATTGCTCTTATGAACTTTCATGAGGAGTAGAGGCTGTTACTGCAGCAAATAGGGTACAAACCACTTGTCAGTATCATTGATTCTAGGAGAAAAATGGGGTAAACAGTGTAATAATCCTGGCGAGAACACTGAGGACATTGAGGGAGTGCAGAATTCCCCTAACAGAGTCTGCAGAGGGCTTCCTGAAACTGGGGGAGGCAGGTGTACCAGCTTTAACGCTCAGACTGATACCAGAAATACACACAAACACAGAGAGACACTTGCCTGTAGATGTGATGGTTAATGGATGCTAGACTCCAGGTCAGGCTGAGTTTAAGTAAAGGAGTGAAGCACAGAACAGGTGCGGTTAACTGAGGTATTGAGAAAAAATCTATATGAAAGTAGGAGAGAGGGGTGGGGGGATTGGGGGGCGGACTCAGGACTCAGGACTCCAGAGGAGAGGACGGCTGAGGGCACGGCACATGAGACGGTGCATGCATGCATATGAGAATATTGAGTGCCTCACAATGACTTTAAATCTGATTTTAGATTCAGATGTCTTATTTTTACAAAGACAGATGCTCCACTTTAGCTAGATTGTGATTGTCATTTTGCAATAATTATCGAATGATGTAGTGAAGTGTACCTGTATGGTGAAGACCTGTAAATGTACTTCTCAGAGAGGCCGCTGTTGCTGCGTGAGCCGCAGGATGTCTCTGTGCGTCTGGGCGAATCAGCTGAATTCTACTGCGAGGCACAGGGAGACCCTATGCCTGTGGTGAAGTGGAGCAGAGAACAAGGGTCACTACCCAACGGCAGGTCAGAGACATAGACAGACGCACTTTATGCATTTATCTATAACACGTCTAGTCTAGTGCAGTTCAGTGTTTGGTGAAATGTAACTTTGGCATTTTTACACTTGTTAGGCCTCAGTCATGGTGAAAGTGTCTGATGATGTGTAAGTTTTCTTTTCACCTTGTGTAATGGTATCAGGTATTTGGTTAACCCAGACCAGAGTCTTCAGATCCACTATGTGACGTTACAGGACGTGGGCAGGTACACCTGTACCGCGGTCAATGATGCAGGGGTGGCCACAGCCAGTGCTCAGTTGTTTGTGGAAGGTAACAACTACAAGCAGTAAATGTAAACCATCCCTGATATTGTTTTTAATTTTATGTGATGTATTCTAGTATGACATCTAGTACCAAATGTATATCGTTACTGATTATAATACTAATTAATAAAATTACATTGCATTTTATTATATTACATAATTAATTAACATGACTGTAATTGCATTATTGATTATTGAATATAATTATATATATTACATTTTTATGTAATACGTAATCAAATATATTCTTTTAAAAATACTAGCCGTCCTTTCAATTTGTGAACATGTCACACTACATGCATCAATGGAAATCAAAACTGTCCATCAAAATATTTTGATGGACATAAAATATTTGATGTGTTTTTCATCTGCCTAGAAAGTTACCATTTCTGAAATGTGAAGTTTTGTACAGTGATAACTATGGTCCACTATGGTCTGTTTCAGATGCCAGCAGCAGCAGGCAGAGAGAGCTGCATAAAGAGCTGTCTGCTCTGCGGGTCAGTCTGGAGAACGTCACAGTTCTGAGATCTGCATCAAACGTCTCACAGGTCATGTGGAAGGTAATCTGCACGGTTTGTACTTGATAATGAACTCAACATACTTTATCCTCAAGCACTGCAGATCTCATAAGAGTATTTGTTTAAAACAAAACCAAATCACTGTTATCATCTAGTGTCTTCGGGCCTCACCTTAAATGTGAAGGTCCTGAAGTGTGCAGTCTCTCCTTCGGTGTCACTGCTTGAAATGTGATGTGTGACAGAGACCATTAGTATAGAAGCACCAAGGTGGACAGAGTTTAGGTGGATATTTTGAATGTCCCTCTTTGTTCCTCTTTGCCAGCTTCAGTCATCGCTCTCTCAGCCGCATTACCTGGAGGGCTTTGAGGTGCTGTACCGCTCGCTGCTGCCTGCCAGTTCAGACTGGGCTGCTCAGAGAGTGCCCCAGCCTGCATTTCAGACACATGTGGGACCCCTAAAGAGAGGCTACAAGTATGAGTTTAAAGTTCGCCCATATGGGAGTGATCTGTATGGCAGAGAGAGCAACACCAGACACCTGAGAGTGCCAGAGACAGGTGAGTACAATGTACAACAGTACAATGTAACTGCAGCATAAACAATAGAACAGGGGTATTCAATTAAAAGTCATAGGGGTTCATTTATTACATTTCTTCCCAGTAGAATGTTCGAACTGAGGTCCATCTTGTAGGTCATTTATTACATTTCTTCCCAGTAGAATGTTCGAACTGAGGTCCATCTTGTAGGTCCATCTGAGGTCCATTGAAGTCTTATAGCCTTCCCTTATGTCCACATTTTCACATGGTTTCCACAAAACGTGTTGTTCATTTCCAATGCAGAACATGTGCACAACTAATTATTTTACCATAAATAAAAGTAGACCCAGGCAAATAAATTTAAGTTAAAATACAAATTCCATTATCGATCAAAACGTGTTGTAAATTGTTAGTTTTTTCCCCTCGGGTCGGGTTGGTCTTGGGTCATTACCTACGCATATTTTTGCGGGTTGGATCTCCTGATGGGTCGGTTTGAGGCGGTGTTAAAAAAAAGCCGACCTGTGGAGCACTACTACAGAATATAATAAAGTAAGAACCATTTGGGAGCCGAAAGAACCCGCCAGTCTTTGAGAGCTGTGCCAGAAGACAGGGCTCTCTGATGGCCGAGCTGTCCATCACTAGTTAACTAGCGAGTTAAGCTATTGTCGTATTAACTGGAGTAGCAGCACCCGCTGTCAATAGTCATGACCATCCAAAATAATGCTCCATGAAAATGACTTAATCTCATGAATTTACCAGACTAGTCACGTGACCAATCTGGTAAATTGCCATGAGCTGTGTCTCATTTCGTAGGATGCGCCCTCCGGAGGTCGTATCCTTTGGAGGTCGCATCCTCTGTAGGATGCTTATGCGGAGTGTCCTCAAGCCTGGAATCAAACGAGACGGTCTTCGTATGACGGACGGGAAAGGAAACAGGAAGTATCACGTTGCTATGCTAAACAGACAACAGCGTCGTAGCGCTCTCACACTAGTTTAAAAAAGTACAATTATTTCTACATTTGGAGAGAAATTTGAAAAGAAAATGTTTTTATTTGTTTTATTCAACTGCAGCGTTTTGTCAAATAAACGATGGTTGGTTACGGCGACGCAAAGAATTGTGGGTTACCTGTTGATACCCAACCCTAGTAAATATAGAATTTTGTGTTTATGCAACTATATAGCTATGAATATATGTGTATGAGTGACAACAGATTCACCAGCGCTGAATGAAAATGTTTAAAAACATGTTGCATCGCAAAAGAACCCCCCAATCCACCATTTTTTATGAAAAACAGTAAGATGGAATGTAAGAAACCACATAAGCAGGTCTGTTTGAGATTATTCAGTTATGAGATTCAGCATGGATTGTCTCTATTATTATAGCAATATTAGCTGCAAAGTTCTAAATATAATTCTTATATCAAAGGTGTCCAGGATCAGTAACTGCATTTGGAAAGATAACTTGAAAATGAACATTGTTAAACAACTGAAATTGCCCATCCAGTCCATCTTGCATGGCTACAGTGTAAGCCTTTAAAGGGAGAATATTCAGTGTGTAAAGTGACTTGTCATCAATTCCCACAGTTCCCAGTGCTCCTCCTCAGGAAGTGTCCATAATGATGACCACAGACCGGAACGACACGGCCTACCTGAGTTGGCTGCCCCCGCCTCATGATTCTCACAATGGGATCATTCAGGGATACCAGGTAACTCAAACTCACACACTCACACACACATAGACAAACACACATATACACACACACACTCTCTCTCTCACACACACACATACACAAAGGCAAATATACACAAACACATAAATGCACATACACACACATACAAACAGACACTCACACAACCACACACACACACACCTATACACATCAATATAATTCTTTGTTGCTTTTCATTGTTTAACCATGAAGGGATAAATTAGACAATCAGTTTATTGAAATGCAAAAAACAAAATGCATTTTTGCTACAGTTCCTGGATATTAAAATGACAATATGAGAACTGCTCAATTCTAAGTAAAATACTGTTGCCAGATATGTTGCAAGCATTGTTTGGTGTGTAGGCCAAACCTAAACCCCTTATTTAGGCAAACAGAAAATTAATTCTAAATGACATTCAAAATTGTGCAAAAAGTATTTAAAAAAATAAGTTACTTACATCAGGACAGTCGGCATTCGCAGAATAGAATTTTTGATTATAGTTTTTCATTATAGGCTATATGTAGAGGAACATTTTGGTGCTATAAAGACCCGATTATATACACATTTTTCTACATAATTACATTTACAGAAGGTTTTCCATCATAGAGAAAAGTTACATTCTGGGAACGATTCATGCAATCATAGTTTATGGTCAAATTATTAAACCACTGTGGTTTTAAGGGTGTAATTGTAAAGGGGACATATTATGCCAAAGTCACTTTGTTGCATCCTTTTGTAGTTTATTTGTGTCTGTACTGCTCTTATAAGCAATCCGAGTCAGCTGCAAGATTTTGGTGTCAGAAATCACATGATTCTATGACCCACTGGAAAGGTAATTTGCATAGAACCACCCCTCATCTCTTGTGCCCCCACCCACTAGATTAGTTGAAGGTCTGACATTTTTGTCTGCTGATTTTACAAGGACGCAAAAGACGCTGATCACTGTGGCTACAGGCAAAGGCACGTCATACATTAAATGTGTTCGTCTTGCTCTGGGTCCGACTCAGGGTCGAACAAATAAGACTGGATAGCGCCTCTGTTTTCTGCCGATTTCACGTGTGGTTAAACTGCAGTAAAAACATGAGATGGGTGGCCAACAACATCTTATTCGCACAAACGTGACAGAGCCCTTAAATGGCTCATTTTGAAAGGGACTAAAACTGTCGAGAATTGAGCTGGTGAGAGTCATTTTGTGCAAAGACTCTAATGTCCATGGACCCATAGACCTGTAATAACTTGTTTTAAAAGAGGTAGAATAAGTCTCCTTTAACCCTCTGAGGTTGGGGGATCCAAAAATGGATGGTTTTCAGTTTTCTGAAACAATCATCTAATGCTCTGTGAGTGTTTGTTCCAGAAACAAGTAAAACCATTAGAAAACTTGGCCGCTCTAATTTCAAATATGTATGTAATAAAATTGAATATATCGATGGTGCTTTGTAAAAAGGATAAAATGGAAGGATGCATTTTTCTGTCTTGCTGCTCACTTCAGCCGTGCTCTTAGATGTAAAACAGCAATCTATATACATGAATAGCAGTGGCGTGATTGGCTCAGTGTGCAGCAGAGGTCAACAGAACATGCCCCTTTTCACTGTAAACAAACACAAATGCTCGTTCCACATTAGAAAACTCACTTTGGAGAGTGATTTATGTGGTGTGACGGCAAAGTTTTCTTGAGTAAGTAGCCTAAATTCTATTTTACTATCTCCTGTTGGTGCTTTTTTTTTGGTTAGTTTATGAAGCTATAGCTGGTCTTTTGCTGGCCATAAGATCAATTACAGGTGTGAAACTATGGAGAGCTAGAATTGCCAATATTAAATATATAAATATGTCAATAATTTAATCATTAAATGTGTGATTAATTTTTAAAATGGGAAAACACTGATAAATAATGACTTAAATATGATATTAAATATTTAAATATTGCATGTTTAATTTGTTAACAATGTTTTTATTTCCAATTTTATATGATCAAAAATACATTTAATTAATTATGTATTTTAAATAATTAAGGACACACTCAATTAATTATTTCCTTTTAATATTTAATATTTAATATCCATTTAATATATCTGTCAGTCTGGCCCATCAAAACCTGTGGGCGGAGCATACGCTGATCTACAAAAGACTTCCATAGATCAGTATTTGTTCCACCATCTGAGTTTGATTGGCCAGACTGACAGTTAAACTAAATAAACATGATGTGCAGCAAACCAACAGAGAATCATAAATATATTTTATCTGTCAGACTGGTCCATCAAAGTCGGTGTGCTGAGCAAACGCTGATCTGCCGTGATCTTCTTCATACGATTGTTCTGGTCTGAAGCTGTCTTCTCCTATGGTGCTAAAAAAGTGAATGAAATTCTTGAGGCAATCTGAGTTATTTCATCTCTTTCAGAAGAAGATTTTGACCCTCAAGTGTTTGTCAACTTCTAGAAAGTATTTAAGTGCTTCTATGCCGCTGAATTTGGCTCCTTATTCGCAGCTTCTGATCTGTCTGGTTTCTTATTCAGGACGTCATGTTGATGAGTGTTCACGGGAGAGTAAACTGTGCAGCATACAGTCCTCACGTCTTGTAAAAAACATTTTAACCAAGAAATAATGTGTGTGTTTGTCTATATTTCTTTGTTTAACTAATTCTTATGAAACTTTTAAGATTGAAACATTTATGAAATGTTTAATTCCTAGGACACAGCAGGTATAAAAGAGATCATTGGCATGTAAAAAATACTTTACATGCATTTCTGAAAGAATCCTTTTAAAAAAGCAACACAATTCTGAATGTAAACTTCAGTAAAGCTCCCCCTGACAGGTGAAATAGCAATATTGCAGTGTGGTGTGAAGTATTTAGGGTGGAACGGAATTTTCAAATAAGGAGCTACGAATAAGGATATAACTTCAGTGTCGTGTTTACGAACGCACCCTAGTGATGTGCAATACCACTGATTTCCTTTCCAATCCAATAGCTACCAAGTAAAAATCAGGCTAGAATTGGCAATACTGATCCGATACTTATATTTTGTTCAAAAATGTAATGTGTTTGAAAAATCCAAATTAAAAAGTAGTGTATTTTAGATTCAGATAGTTTAATAATGAATACAAAACATTAGACTACTTGTTCTTGTTGTTTAATTATGAAGAATTACAAGAAATAAAACAAATCTGAAAAACATTCACACTTTTCCTCATTCATGACACATGACTCCATTTACGCTCAGCTTTTGTCGCGAGAGAGCACATCAATGCGCAAGATGCATTTATACAGCCGTATTACTCATATGACTATGGCAGGCAGAAGAGGGAGTAGTTCCTCCTAATTTAGACGATCCCAGTAATATAGTTACTTTTCACTGTGTTCCTGTTAGTGATAAATTACACATTTACACCAAATGACGAAAATATCGATATTTTAATGCGAGAATCGATTCTAAAACTTAAATAACCGTTATTGTAAGAATCGATATTTCAGTATCGATCCGCACATCACTAACAGTTCAGACCGTGTGTTGTAACAACCCATGTATTCAAAGTTTTGGGTTTAAATCAGGCTCGGGCTGATAATTACAGTTAATGTGTCAGATCTGGCTGGGCTCAGACACAATGTGCACGAGCTCGGACAGGGTCGGGTTTCATTTTTGGGCCTAACCTACGTTTTAGTCTAAACAACTTTGGGCCATACAAATTGGAATTGTTCTGGCTCAAACTCAAACAGATCCACCCCAGAGACAACCCCTACCCACCCCTCGAAATGCTGTCTGCTCACACAATTCGCTTTGCCACGTATTCTGCAACACTGCTTGGAAATTTAGACCATTTACTTTAATTACAATGGCGCATAACTTCCATTCTGCTATTATTTTCTGATTGGTAACACCAAAAGCAATCCATATGTGGCTTATTAAAAAGCAGGCATCTTCAAAAATGTTTTGCTCTGCAAGCTGCTGCTCTACGGCTGAGCCCAGCTCTGCTGCCTATTCTCACTCCACTCCACCAAACAATACTGTAGACCTCAGAAATGTATGGATTCCACTGACTCTGCTAATTTTATTGAACAATAAGTTATGATTTCTGCCACAAATTTTGCATTTAAAAGTTATATGAAACTAAGTTATTATTATTATTGTCTCGAGGTATGTTGACAACCATGTATTGATTGAGTATTCTGGAATGTATTTGGCTTTACTAGCTGTAGAGAGTAACCAATTTGATCTTACACTCAGTTGATGACACGCCGTGACAGATTAAATAAATTCATGATTTGCTGTTTGCTGCACATCTTGCATTTCATTTAATTATCAAACCATCAAACTCAGAGGGCGGAATAAACGCTGACCTATGGAAAACAATTGGCTGTCTTTGGCAATTGGCAATATTTAAATATTTAATGACACATTTAAGTAATTATTTATCAGTATTCCCCACTTTAAACAATAAATGTCGTATTTAATGATTTCATTATTGATATATTTATTTATTTGATATTGGCAATTCTAGCCCTCCATATGAAATGCCCATCTAGTGAACATGAATATGAGAAAGAGCAGAGAAAAAGTACCTAGTCTCATTCTTTTACAAATTGCATTGAAGCTAAATAATATTACCAAAATGTTGTCCTTAACTTTTTGTAGCCAAGACATGTTTACAAGGTTCTTCAAAAATCTAATTGAGACATATTTTGGGTGTATTTTTTTGTCATCTCATGTTTACAAAATATAAAAAAAATACAAATTTAATTTCATTCAATTACACCCACAATTCAAAAGATGCTGCATGCTCGGTACACCTAAACCACATCTGTCAAATGGTACCTAAATTGCATTACATTTACTGTTTAATGTTATAAAACAAGCAGCTCAAAAACATCTATAGTTACTCTAAATTCAGAAATGATCACCTTTTAGGATTGTCAACAGCAGTAACAGCCTGTTTACATACATTCAAATATATACATTTAATTGCAAGTTTCATTCCTCATATGTGTCATTCCTCTGGCTTAGGTGTCATGTTTGCTGTTTCTCTCAGGTGTGGTGTTTCCAGGAAGAAGATCATCAGTATCTGAACTGGACAGTGGACAGTGGCACCCACAGTCTGGAGATCAACCCCCTCCAGCCTGGCAGGCGCTACTGGCTACAAGTGGCAGCGGTCAATGGGGCCGGCATCGGAGCGCAGAGCAATCCATACAAACTGCTCATAGGTATACAAGCATCACTAAACATTTCAAATTGAAGTCTGTTTAAAAATGATAAGGCGGGCTTTGACCCTTAGAGGACTTAATGCTCTTTTATGGAACACAATTGACTTCATTTATCCTAATGACGTCTTACTTAATGATTACTTTGAGCAGTAGTTAATGGGACTGCATAAATGTGTCTTGATTGCAATACAGTGCTGAAAATCACGAAGTCTTTCATTTGTAGCCTTTTGTAGAAACCAATCAGTGAAAAAAAGAAGACATTTGATCATTCTCGCTCTCTCTCTCTCTCTCTCTCTCTCTCTCTTTATTTGTTCCTTAGAGTCAAGGCAGCCATCAGCCTCATATAACCAAAATGCACTAAATCTCTCTGATATCCTGGCAGTAATGAGAGAGCCAATATTTATTGGCTGTGTTGGTGCCTTTTTGTGGTGCATACTGATGGCTTCAGCAGTTTATGTGTATAAAAAACCCATCAGATCTTCCAATCTGAAAGGAGGACGTCACAACAAAGCAGGTAAACATACGTTCCTGGACATTGAACCGATGCACATTATTTCTATTCTGACGTCCATCCAATGTATATTTTTTTAAGGTTTATACCAACTGGCTACTGAAGATCTGATCATCAAGCACAGGTATGGCAAGCTGTTGAATGTGCAGCTGGTTGAGACTCTAAATTTATTGAAATTCTATAGTACACTATATGGACAAAAGTATTGGGACAGCTGACCATTACACCTACAAAGACTTTGATTACATTGCATTCAAATAGATAGACTCTTGGTCCCCCATTTGCACTATAACAGCTTCCAATCATCTTGGAAGGCTTTCCACAAGATTTTGGAATTTCTGTGGTAATTTGTGCCCATTTATTCTGTAGAGTATTTATTAGGTCAGACACTGATGTTGGACAACAAGGTCTGGCTCACTTTTGGATGGGGTTGAGGCTGGGGTTCTGTGTATCCAGTCAATTTCTTTCACACTGAACTCATCCAGCCATGTCTTTCTGGAGCTTGCTCTGTGCGCTGGGACACAGTCATGCTGGAATAGAGAAGCTTCTTCCCCACACTGTGTCCACAAATTTAGAAGCATGTTGTTATCCAGAATGTCTCGGCCTACTGAAGGCCTACCTGCACTGGAAGTAAAAAGCCTCCTGAATTCAATAATAAAGAGGTGTCCCAATAAATTTTGTCAATAAATTGTATGAGATAAAAAGTTTTTTTTATATTAGTTTCATGTTGTTGACAGTTTTAGTTTTAATAATAATTACTGCAATAAACCCATGCTGCTAATCCTGCTACTGCTTCGATCTGCTTTGTAAGTTCATCAATTCAACACTAAGTGGTGTGTTGGTTCGTATTGGCTAGGATGGCGGCACCAGATTCTCCATGGATCTCTGGAGCCTGGAAGCAGGACTCCAGCAAGGATCAGTACCAGAGCCTGTGGACTCAGAACAACCAGGAGAATGCAGGCCTGAAGAAAACCAGTTAGTATTCTGAGAAATGATCACTGTTATAGTAATCGATTTTAATAGTACTACACTCAATTTCATAGTAGTTTTATATATTTTTTTTTTTGTTCGTAACAGGTTTTCCTGTTATTTAGCTCTTTATTGTGGGGTTGCATATACATCTAAATAATTACAGCTACATGATGAATTGTGAGTGTAAAAAATGTCAAAGGGTGTAAAACTAAATGTAAAATATATTCACACAATATATTTTTTCAAATAAAGACCTATGTGTCCTAGTCAAATAAAGGCATAATGTAGTCATTGTGTGCATTGTTTATTGTAATACTTGCACAGTGAACCTCGGTGTTCACCTCAAATCCATCATTCTGTCAGGCTAGGCCTGCCCTCAGAATGACACTCAGCTTCCAAAAGCTTGATTCATCCCTGCAGTCCTCATCACTGTTCATTAACGTCAGTGTAGAATGATGTTATGTAAATTTGTCCTCTGTCTTCCCCCTGTGCTGACAGCTCTACCCATAACAGGCAAAAATGTCTCGAGCCCTCTGGAGGCGGCTGTCCCCATAGTGCCCGACAGCTGTGGTGCCTATGGGACCTTCTACATGGACCTGACTGGTAACAGTCTGAAAACATTTAACAGTCCAGCCCAGCGCCCAAAAATGTCGCACAGCAGCACGCAGCACCGCCAGAGTTCAGAGACCATCTGCATCACTCCACCTGTTGCTAAGGCACCTGTAACTAGGGAGGGGCAAGTGCTGCCGTGGAGACAGGCCCTTCCATCCCAGCCCAGCATGGGCATCCGAAAAGAATCCTGGGAGAAGAACTGTAAACGAGGTGAGATCCTCATTCATTCATTTCCTGTACAGCTTAATCCTCACTAGGGTCGTAGGTACCCGGGGGCCCTGGGGCCAAGGGGCATGAAGCAAGGACTTAGTCACCGGAGGACACGCACTCATCACTCACTCACACACACAGTCAGTTTACAATCCCCACTTCACCTGACAGAGTATTTGAGCTGTGGGAGAAACTGGAGATCCAGGAGAAAACCCACACCACCACAAGTAGAATATGCAAACTCCACACACACACACACACACACACACGGCCAGGACCTGGATTGAAACCCCCCAACCCTGTGAGACAATAGCGCTACACACTGTGCCACTGCTTGACCTGCTTAGCTCATTCCTAAAATACGCAAATTCCAGGCCTAATGATCTACAGGGGGTCCTTGAGTCATAACAGTCTCGACACAATGATGTTTGTCTTACGGACTATGTTGATTTGATGGCAGTTGTGTGAGGAATCGGTAGGTGACTCAGAGTAGGATGTGTATCAACTTACACCAAAATTCAAGTACAATCACTGTTGAAGGAACAGATCTGTGGTGTAACTTGAGGACTCCCTGTATGCTCATGTCCTGTTCAGTGCAATATTAAATGTGGAGGTGTGCATGCTGATGTTCTGTATTCATGCTGTTCTAATTCTGAATGTGTGTTTCTGCAGAGCTGCATGCAGTGAACAGTGCTCCATTAGTGCCACTGCATCAGCAAGCCCTGATGGTACGCAACGCCCCTATCAGTCACAAACACAGACTCAGCCAGCATCCAGGTACATTCCAACCACTTTTCATCAGTATAAGTGCTTTAGAGGTGTGTAATATATATATATAGATATATATATATAATTATTATTATTATAATTTCTTACCTTTCCCTCTGCATAAGTCAAATGATCTAAAATAGGGTAAGACACCACATAAACAGTTCGGTTATATATTACTTAAGAACTGAATTAGTGACAAATCACAAGTCTGTAATATATGATTTTTATAATATGTTTTTAATCATATAATGCATTTAATAAGCCTTGTGCTGGTTTGATTTTACCTATAGAAGGAAGTAGATTAAAACAATCTGTACTATAGGTGGTGCCTTAGAGAGTGTGAAGCCGTTCGGTTCTCCCAGGATCCTGCACTATTCGGCTTCGCTGCAATTAGTGGACATGCTGCCCAGCCCCCCTCCACTACCCATGGAGGACAGCCAAAGTGTCAGTTCAGAGGAAGGGTAAGCAAATCAAAATAATTTTTTACCCTATCTCACTTTACCACATTAAAGTTGGACTTTACATCATATGGTTAAATGTAATGGGACACCTGATCATTACACCAACAGGGACTTTAATGACATTGCATTCAACATTATTAAAGTCCACAAGAGTTTCTCTGGGAATATGTGCCCATTCATTCTGTAGAGCATTTGTGAGTTCAGACACTGATGTTGGACAAGAAGTCCTGGCTCACAATTTCCATTCCAGTTCATCCCAAAAGTGTTGAATAGGTTTGATATCAGGGCTCTGTGTGGGCCAGTCAAGTTCTTCCACACTGAACTCATCCAGCCACGTCTTTATGGAGCTTTATGGGGGTTTGTCCCAATACTTGTGTCCATGTTGTGTATATCCTCACTCATAACAAGTTCACATCGTCTTGTTATTCCCTAACGTGGAATTAGCCCACACACTGCAACACTCCCTCAAAGGTCATATCAGTAGGGGTTTATTATAAAAGTCGTCCCCTGCAGCTGCTCATTGACCATAATAGAGCTGTAAAGTCTCTATAGGCCCTGACACTGAGCCACAAATGGGAAAGGAAGTCTCAGTTGCTGAAAGACTATCCAGCTTGAGGCACACTTTAATGGACAGAGTGCAAAGAGACTCCCTCATTAGAGAGCCTGGAACTGTGCAAGTTTAAAATGTTAGCAATCATCATAGAAGTGAAGCAAACCCTATTCTTGCTGCCAGAAACCACAGTCATTAGGGGTCTAAATTCTGATCTCTATACAAATCTTTATACGCTATACAGATGGACGGCAGCGTACCTGTGTCTAAAAGGTCATTTGTGTCCAAGATTGATTTGAAACTGATTACAAACTATTAAACAAAACAACTGCACAGTAAAAGTCACCCGGGGCAACATATACTGGTGCAATTGCCACATTGTGGAGAATACGAGACCCACTTGTTATTCTCACAGTTTTGCATGCCAGTATTTTAGTTTTTACAGTTTAGTGTATGTGTGATAACAGACCCCAATTTTTCCACTATTCACTCATCTCTGGATGTTATCATGAATTCACAATCATGAATAAAGTAGCATTTGCAAAAGGCTGATAAGGAAGTTTGTGACTGTAGACGGACCACAGACGAGTCAGTAGAATAGAAACGTAGAAGAAAATAATTAAACTACTCTGTGCCTGGCTCATAGGAAAAAACGTCAAAAATCTACAGTTCTGAAGTTTATGTTTCATTATCTATATGAGAAATTCAGTCCAAACTTGAAAAGTAGTTCGGTGAAAAATCCAGCTGAAAAATGCTATAGTCCATTTTGGCAACTGGAGCTACCCTTCTGTCCAGAACCTCCTCTTGCAGCATTCACCTAAATGGTTTCAGCTCTAGTTTATTTTTTAGCTTTGATTTTAGTCTTCTGCTTCGTCATATAATTGCTTTTTAAATAAGGTACAAAAATATAAGCACAACAACACATATCTGTTTCATACTAAAGATTGAAGAGAGGTTGGAAAAAGAGTGTTTAAATAAATGTAAATAAAACCACACACAGACACCGACTGGCTAGAACTGCTAGTGGCACCACTAGGGGTTTCGACAACTGGTACCGTCCCCAGAAACTGCTCCCCGGGCGCTGTGTTTCTGGCTGCTTCATTTGGTGAATGCATTAACTACAGAGAATACATTCACACTGTTCACACCGTGCTGTGTTCATGCAGGACACTTTTCTGACATTACTTACTTACATAAGAGTGCATGTTGGGGGAGAAGCGTAGAAAAAACTGCCCTTAAAGTAATTCTCTACTTTATAGGTCCAGCAGGTCCACTAAGCTGACGGTAGACGCTGGCTCCCTCCAGTCGGTGTGTGCCGCTTCGACCCTGCAGGGGGCCGCAACTGTGGCCACAGGCTGCCCCTCCCAGAGAAGCGCCTCGTACAGCCACCTCTCCACCGCCTCATTCTGTCTGTCTACTGACGAGCACCTCGACTCCACTCTCAGCACACAGGCGCACGAGTACCTGGAACTCAGTCCGAAACCACACAGACGCAGGTGAGAGAACCACAAACTCACTCACACACACACACACACACACACACACACACACACACACACACACACACACACACACACACACACACACA
>JBBKCR010164631.1:0-16060 GCA_037577295.1 Ladigesia roloffi | reverse complement strand
TCAGGTACATAATTACATGTTGATGAAGCAGTGTTGATAGTACTGAGGTCCAGAGATGCTGTATGGTTGTTTTAACAATGGGGAACCAGTTATTCTGGATATCAGAAAATAAGAGAATGGAGAGAGAGACACTATAAGAAAATAAAGAGAGATATATACAGGCCAAAATTATTGGGGCATCTGACTGTTACACTTGTTTGTGTGTGTGTGTATGTGTGTCTGTCTTTTTCAAATTAGTCCTAATCAATGCGCTCGTTTGTCCATGTTTGTGTTTTTCCCGTGACGTTTACAAGCCGCCAGAATGGATGGGAGCTCCATTTATGGGGTGTGAGGGGGAAAAGGCGAGGGGCCTGAGAACTCTGAGGAATTTAAATTGGTCGCCTCCCTTTCCCCCCGGACCTCCTCTAATTAGGTGACTCCGTCAAAAGTAGAAAAAAAAGAAACATAAACTAAACAAGCTGTTAGGAGAGAGAGAGAGAGACTATAGCTTTCTATATATAGAGAGAGAGACTACAGCTTTCTATAGAGAGAGAGACTAAAGCTTTCTATAGAGAGAGAAACTGTAGCTTTCTATAGAGAGTGAAAAAGACTATAGCTTTCTAGAGAGAGAGAGAGAGTGAGAGAGAGAGAGAAAGAGAGAGAGAGACGGTAGCTTTCTATAGAAAGAGAGAGAGAGACTAGCTTTCTATAGAGAGAGAGAGACTATAGCTTTCTGCAGAGAGTGAGAGAGACACTATAGCTTTCTATATATAAAGAGAGAGACTATAGCTTTCTATAGAGAGAGAGAAGCTATAGCTTTCTAGAAAGAGACTATAGCTTTATGTAGAGAGAGATTATAGCTTTTTATAGAGAGAGAGAGAGACTATAGCTTTCTATAGAGAGAGAGACTACAGCTTTCTATAAAGAGAGAGAGAGACTATAGCTTTCTATATAGAGAGAAACTATAGCTTTCTAGAGAGAGAGAGAGAGACTATGGGCCTGATTTTCATGGTCAGTCGCGCATTGTCTGAAGTCAGAAGCGCAGTTGTCTTTGGGGGAGGGGCCAGCACGAAGCGGTATAATCACAGCAGGAAAAATTAACATTGTGTCTGGCGCAAAGTTCAAATGGGTTGTCCTAAATAAGAAAATTAGTAATAGGTGTGTCTTGGGCGTAGCATGCAATAAATCAATCAGAATTCACACTCTCACTCCGTTTAAATACCCGGTGCATTGTCAGTGGCGTGCTGTGTATAATGAGGTGAAGACACGGGAACAATTGATCTTCAGGGATGGAGGGAATCCTCCCAAACCCTTTGCTAGAAGTGCTTATTGTAACAGCGCACCTATCCATTTTAAAAGAGTGCATTTAGTGTAGTGTAGATATGATTGTTATTTGGCTTAACATTATGTTTACTGTTTATACTTTATCCATTTCATTACAAAACTGAAGGCATTTGATTCAGGCTCCCATCACCTATCACAGTCAACCACTAGGAGTGATAGATATTTTGCCTCAACTCAATTAGGCTAAGTCAACTTTATTTATAGACCACTTGAAAAACAAACACGGAGGAAGTGACAGGAAAGGGTCTCTTAACAGAGGTAAAATGGCACTCTCAAAGACCATGAAACGCAAAGTTGATGTAGAAAACAGGTCCTTCAATGATGACTGGACTGAAAAGTACGCATTTATCATGCCAACCTTCCGAAATGCTTCACCAGCAGAGGTGATTCTTGTTAGCAGTAGGGTTGGGTATCGTTTGGGTTTTTTCCGATACCAGTGCCAAATTGATACTTTTAAAACGGTACCGGTGCCAAAACGGTGCCTGAACCGGTGCTTTACAAAAGCCACAAAACGATGCTGGATGATTCAAGAATACATTTTTATTGAGGAAAAGGAATGCTTGAAATTGAACAATACATTAAAAGTTTAAAGTATATATGAATATATAAGCAAATACAACATAAACCACCTAACCCAAATAAAATAAATAAACTGCTTCAAACAGGGGTGCAGATAGCATGTTTAATACGGAGGAATTACTAGACGAGGACGTGGACTGTGGTGGGGGGGGCGTGGTCTGGAACGGGGCTTGGGAAATGGGTTCCTTTTTATTATCCCACGCCACCAGGTAGGCCTACCAGATTCAAGTAATGGAAAAGCAAAAAAGCGAGCAGAGTTAAAAGGAACCGAGCTGGTACCAGTCAGTGGAAAATCCCCATAAATGACCGAGGTAACAAGGCTACTTAAACAGAGTAAATAGCCCTGAGTGCAGACGTCAGCAATGCACCGGAACAATCTCCTGATCAAACTCCGCTTCCCCAAAGAGTTATAAACTGCCTCCGGAACCCAGTTAGGGTACATCTATTCAAAATCCATTCGCTCACTCTCTCGCTCTCTTCCTCACACGCTTTCTCACATGGAAAAACGCTGTGTTGTTTTTTGTGGCTTCATCCTGCAAGTTCTGCAGTTGTTGGATAGTGGCCACTTTGATTACCGTTACAGCTCTGACAGGCACCAGTGAGGCAGCTAGGTCTCAGGACCCAAAACAAAACTGAAGATGCACTACTGGGAGCTATTTGCTGGAAGAGATCTGTAAATGGATTCGGCCCGCGGGTCGCCAGTTGATGATCAGCGGTCTAGTGGTTGGGGTAAGGTACCATCCCTGGCACCCCTCATTGGTGGCAGCCCCCTGCTTCACTTGGTGAACGGCAGAGAATGAATTTCACATTGTTCAAACAGTGTGGTGTGCTGTGGTGTTTGTTACTACAAGACTATAATGGTTATTAAATTCAAATAAAATTTACTAAAGAACCCTTGAGCAACTTTTTACAAATGTATTACTCAACAACTACCAGTTTTGAAGGTGAACATGTGCATCTTTTAACATGTAGCTAATCATATTTTCACTCACACGGTAAAAGGAAGATTAAAGCACACATGGTATATTATTTATCACTCTATTCTTTATACATGACATACATGGCCTCAAAATGTTACCTTCACTGTGTTACTACTGAGTTATTAATACAAATGGGCCATCTTTTCCATTCAATGTCTCTGACCTATTAATATCAATAATGAAAACGTATTGTGAGGTTGGAGAATGCAACTCAACCAAACGTATATGGTCTGTAGTTTAGAGTTGCTGCAGAAGATTACATTTTCAGTTTAAAATGTTTCTAAGCTGGCCTTTCTTGAAATAGCTAGTTGAAATGTTGTAAAAGAACAAATCTTGTGAAATAATACACTTAGAATTTAGGATATTTGGCAAAATATAATTTTCCTTTGGTTTGACCAGGATTTTTACCAACAGTCTGTAAAGCTTGTCCAGCCAATAGTTGCTATAGAAATCTCATTTGGATGTGACCAGTTGTGCTCCAGTCAATTCATGTGGAGAGTTATACATTCTGACAATGATAGCATACAATCTTTTCAGACAGTTGTCTCATTCAGGAATTCAGGAAGTAAATTGGGTCAATAACCAGCCTCACATGTCCTCCAGAGATGATGTGCATTCTCTTCTAATTTGGCCATATAGGGACATGAGCTGTGTCTGAAATATGCTCTTGTTCACTCGTTCACTACATAGTGTTTGCTTTATAGGGGGCTAACTAGTGAACAATGGGAGGTGATGTTTAGTTAATTTTGGACAATCTGGATGTTATGTTTTTACTAACTGTTGCTTATACAGTGCACTGGATCTTGGCAATTTATCTCTGTCGCATAAACACACGTCACGTCACTCTAGTTCAGAAACAGCCCGCACATGAGGTGGGATCTGGTGGATACTGTGACAGACACGTCCGTCCGGGGGCACTACCAAAACTGGACTGGCCATCGGGGCCAATGTCAATTTTGGATTGCATACCACACCCACCACTTGCCTTTAAAGACCTAGGTTGTCTCAATGCCCCTGTGTATCTCTCTCAGAGTCTCGCTGTTTGCATTCCAAGATGTTTTCTTAAATGTTCAGGTACTGGCTTTCTGCAAATGCCCTCCAAAATTACAGAAAAAAGTGGATAAGCCTCTTTAGTATTACAATTCATACAGTAGAATAAGAAGCTCAAATCAAGCTCTGCACAAACTTTTAAGAAAAACATTTGAAGGACAACATAGGGAAGTAAAACAAGTAAAAAATGTATCTGACAAATCGCTGTATTTGGTCTATACAAGGTAACAGCTAACAGATAGGAACAATTAATAAGCAGAACGGTTTTACCCATTGAGTGTACTGTTTACAGAGTACAGTGATGTCATGATTCCAATTATATGACCATAATATTTTTCGAAGTATAATGCCTGTTATTTTGGCCCGCAAGAAATTACTGCTTTGCTATTGGAGCACTTTAAACTTCCCATCAATGAGTAGTCTGTCTTCCCATCTTCTGTTAATAAACTGACCACATAACCCAATTATATACATTCCAGTAAATTCAGAGGTAGTGGGAGGCTTCAGCAGAAAACGCTGTGCTTCAAAGTGAAAGACAGGAGTAAGTATGACTTTCATGTTGTAGTTTAGAAGAGCATTTAATGAAACACATTTAGCAACTTGAGTAAGTGAGACATTTCCGTGGCTTTGTAAACACAAGTGAATTATTCATGGAAAATATTCTATATTGTAATTATAAACAAGGATTGGAAAGTGGGCTTTTCCGTTCTAATTTTTATTTGGTGTTGCTACAATCTACAATTCTAGGCAAATTGGACAGTAATGTAATTGATTATATGTGTCCTTTAACATTCAGTATCTACAAAATCTCCAGCTAAGTATGTACATAGTTAATTATTGAGATCTGGTATGACTTCAGGCCTTAAACTGAACTGTAATGTGCCTTAAGCTCTATAAACGCATTTAAAAGTCATTTACTTTACAGGCTGTCCAGTGCTAAATGTGATACAACATTATATATTTGCTGCCGTTGGCTGCTCTTCAATAGTACAATACAACCCACCATTACATGAAGCACTTGGCTCACACACTTGTTCAATTTGATTATGCTTGCAGGGCAATATTTGGATTGGTATGATCAATAATTTACAACACCAGTAAGTCACTGCTCCTCTTCATTAAGTGTGTAGCACGCTTCACAACAGTGAGGCTTTTCTTCCTTATTACATTTCAGCATATCTTTCACCTTTTTGTTGCAAACAGGGCCAGTGAAGCCTCTTATCTTTATGGGCATAGTGAAGCAAAATGTTCTTTATGTGGCCTATTGGGATGAGTGCACTCATACAAATCATGAAAGATACCAGCCTTTCGGCCTGAAGTTTCTGAAAACTGTGTCCTTCATTTGCCTTTTGCCAAGCAGATCAAATCTAAATGAAGTACATATTCCTACAATACACTATATTTACCAGTGTGTTAGTTACATCTGCCTTGCACTAACCATCATTGGCAATTGATCAGAAGCTTCAGCCACATAGATGCCATGTGTAGGCGCACAATTGCTGATTGTGTTCCTGGAACCCATGGTCTGTAACCCCTGACCTGAAGGAGTAAAGAAGACTCACACTAACTGTTCATAGAAAAAGATGGGCTGTGGTCTCTAACTGAACATTTACAAACTTTACCAGCTAGGTTCATATGGCCAGTAAGTGTGCACAGTGTTTAAACACGACAACAAAACTGCTGTACCTGATTCACTTCTACCTGGACACAACACACTCTAACATGCCACATCCATATCTGTATCACTACTGTGTTGGGAGTCCAATAAATATCTGCTCAGTGGTGTTATGGTGGTCCATTTCAGTGAAGAATAGGCTAGTGGGCGGCCGATAAATTGTGTTGAAATCGATGAGAGATCAGTCACTGTACTGTACAAGAGCTTACTGCTATCAGAGCATTTTCATTATAACTGTTTACTCTAGTTATGCTCCTGAGAAAAGGTATGGGTCCTAATAAACTGGTAATACCCGCATTAACCCATGAACAGCCTCCTGTAATGTTTCTGTTGTCCTATTCAAGCAACTGCCCGTTAGTGAGCAGGTAATAAGGACCACAGGCTGTCTGACACACATGGGAAAATCCTTATTTGTGGTTTAAAAACTACAGCTCAATAGGATGAGTGGAATCGTTTGTTTTTAGTAATAATTTGAGTAATAATTTTTGGAAACCATCTCCGCTGATGGTGCTGTTTTATTAGACTGTGAAAAGCGCTTTAATATTAGTACCATGAACTAATAGATGGCAGGAAGTTCTGAACAGCTCTAACTCCCAGCAACACTGTCTGCACAGACCTCCCATACACAAACACACAGGACCGGTGCAGGGTTCACTGAGCCATTCAGGGACACTCTGTAGTGGATTTATTATGGCTTCTCAAAAATGCTGGGATTCTTGAAAAGACAATTAAATATGGTGATACACTTGTACACACCTCCTAAATTATCTAAAAAAAAGGAGTTAATTATAACAAATGATCTTTACATAAGCCTTTTAAACTGTTGCCAATAATGGATGCCTAACAATTGCATTCTGGTTAATGATTACTGATGCATGGCCTCTCATGTGAAAGTCATTTAAATTCTTCACACACTCGTTATCTCACCCCACTCCACAAATTTCAAGCCAAACTCAAGCCTGCCAATTTGTATACCCTTCCAAATTACAATTACATTATACCTAGATGATAGGTCGTCAGTAGTAGATTTTGTTAGTCATAGTAGAATACAATGTACTTCTGTGCCATAATTGCTAAATTAAATAAAGGGATCTAATATAAATGAGAGAGAACGGGCCTGTATAAGATTTAAATTAAATTTCAGTGATTTTTCAAAGCTTCAGCATAATTTAATCATTAAGATGTAAACAAAATAGCTCAGAGTGTTTGGATGAGAAATGTGCAGGGCAAGACCAATTTACAGATTCAGAATCAGAATAAATTTGTGCACAGCTGTGGTAATCAGACCTACTTGTCTGAAGAGTCTCTACACAGCAAGGTGTTAGATGAAAATGTTGCCTGATAAACTTATTTTTGATACTTTTGTGAGATGTTTGGTCTAAAACAAATTACCCAGTATATTTAATATTTAACCCTATGAACACTATTATCAGCATCACACAAACAATATCATATTCTGTCATATTTCTTGTATGTAGCCATTTAATGGCCACTAATACAAATATTGTAATAAAATTATTATTACATTTTATTGTTTTTTAATAGTTATTTCTCTGCTTATTTAGAGAATTGTATGCATGTCATTTTCAATCATCTTAGACACTTTTTGCCCTGCCCTTTTCTTAATATTATTATACTGCACAAAGCTGCAGGTATGACTGATGTATGACAGTAGTACCTCAATAAAATGCTACTTAAAAATTCAACTGTTCAGATATCATGAATGTATATTGTTCACTGACAAGTGAGTACATTGAAGATCTGGGGAAAATGTGTGTTTTAGAATGTAAAATTTCAGCCAATGTCATAATTGGATCTCATAAAATAAAAGGTAAGAAACTGTTCCGTTAAATGTTTCATAAATGTTTCATTTGCACATTTAACTTTTTGTATATATACACACACAAAGAGTACACAGATAAAGTATGCCCTTGATACTTTTTGTGCCTTTATTTGCTGTACACTCGAGCAGTTTTTATTTAAGGTCAAAGAGAATGGGTCAGGTTCTTAAGGATTAGTCCTGGACTACATGGCGAGATGAACTGGATTTGTTTGACATCAAAAGAAAATGTACAAAAGGACAAGGCTTAATCAAAAATTTAGGAAAAACATTAAAGTAATGGGCAGATAAATCTATGAAGAAAGCAAAAAACTGAAGCTCACCTCTGAGGAAGGTCTACACTGGACCACAAACAAGTTTTATGTCCCAGTGCAGCTGTGGAACCCAACAGGAACCCTTCATTTCATATAAAGCAGCCAAAGACTTTGCCAGCGGCACACAAAACAGTGTGAACCTCATGAGATAGTGCCATGGCTTAGGTATGGACAGTCTCTCATCTTTAGAATGATGTAAAATAACAGTAACATCAGATGTAAAGATTTTCTTTAGGTCCATGCAATCAACTCATGGCTTCCTGCCTACGTAAAAATGCCTCTGAAATGGATAATTCTGCAGAGCAGTTACCCAAAGAGTCCATTTATGGAATAAATAGAGCTCACATTCCAAAAGTAGATTAATCTGGTTTCATACATGCGTTGTTTTGATTACTTTATAATTCCAATGTTACTCTAAATCTTTTGAGATTATAGTGCTGGCACTATTTGTGAATGGCTCTTCCCTGTAACCTTTATCCTGGTGAGAGTAACCCTTTAAGATTATGGTCCTGTTCTGTGATCCATAAATAGACTGCAGCTAATTAGTGCTCCAGAGAGCATTAGTGCGCTGCCAGAAAGCTCAGCATTAGTTCACTTAAGGTCACAAACTGGAGAGATATTAGGAGTCTAATATTTGCTTTAGGAATTCTAATGGTGTGTGACTTGCGTGGCATTTTGTTATGTAATCCCACTTAACTACCATATGTGCTGCAAGACTGTCTGGCCAGGCACTGGACAGAAATGTAGCTGTTTTGGTGGCTATAAGAGATGACACTTGTAGTGCATCCAGCTCATGTTGCCAAGCTCATTTATTTCTTTGAGGCCAGCAAAATAAGGGAATGTTGGAGATTTGACAGCCATGCAGAAAAAAAACAGATTGTTGAATGAATAGCAAAATACACTTTCCACTTGGGATCACCTAGCAAAGCCAGAGGTGCAGCTTATTGCTAGGATTCACAATCCAGTGCAAGACCATGGAACATGTATTGTATAGTAAGAATGAGGCACATGACAGCCAGTCGTGTATAGCACCTTCAATAGCAGGGCTGTCCAATTTTATCCACAAAGTGCTACAGGTTTACATTCAAGCAGGAATCCAGTTTTTAATCAGTTAGTCTCAGTTTTTAAATCATCTTCCAGTATTTTGATGGCGTCCCTCTGTAATCTTTTAATATTCACAGTCAGTCATATACATGTCCGTGGGCAACGATAAAAAAAGAAGTTCTTAATAAAAAATAAATCACGTGGTTTCTGCAATTAAGTGTGTTTACTCACATTTGTATGCACAAAATTAAATATTAATTTCAAAAGTATCCAAGAGTATTGCACACTTTTTAAAGGGCTGCTATGTGAACTAAAATGCAATAACATTTGGTTTGCCAACGCTTTAAACAAATAAGAAGCTTTTTAATAGCAGTGTGCCCTTTAACTTACTTACACAGGTGCAGTTCAAAGATTTATTGGAAATAACAACTTAAATATTAATGTAAACATTAAGGTAAATCAAATATAAAATCAAAGCTATTTGATACTGGAGAGCATTCATGTTTCATCTAGTTTGTTACCCTCAGAGTCCAGAGCATTAAAGCAGCTGCAAAGGAAGACCAACTCCAAATGGACTTTGTGCAGTTTGTGTAGTACAATCCCATTACTTTTGTCCAGATAGTGTACAATATACTATTGCACACAAGTCAACATAAACTATTTCTAAATAAGTTTTTTTTCTGAAATGATGAATATTGTGGGGAATCTGTCCTCTCTTTGCTGCTGTGATTTTTGGGCATTCTTTTCACCATGGCTGGAAACTTTCTGTGATAATTTGATTATATTCAGCCCCAACAGTTGGTACTGATGTTGGCTGAAAATTTCTGGCCATCGTAGAAGCTGCAAAGGGGGACGAATTCCATATGAAAGACTTTGTATGTGAATGCAGTGTCACTAAGTCCTTGTTGATGTAATGGTCAGGCATGGTCAGGCAGAAAATAATGGGATGCCTGACCCCTGCAAAAACCAGCTGAGGTGCAATGTGCATCCAGTGTGAAATTCAATCATTGTTGGGGTTTTGTAAATAATGCCCAACCCTAATATATATGTTAATAAAACTATAGCCAAAGCTGTAATTTAAAAATATTATTCAGTCCTTATTTTGTCTGAAGTATTTGGACAGAAGTAGTAGAGCCTACAAAGGAGTCTAATTGTCTCAACCTGGTCCAGGTGGCCTCCATAGCTGATGTGAACATGATCATGACTACACCTGATCAGGTCCTCGAAGAAGACATTTACATTTACATTTACATTTACGGCATTTAGCTGATGCCCTTATCCAGAGCGACGTACAACAGTGCTCAGATAATCCACAACTCTGTTAAGGAAGCAAGACTTAGCAAGACTTAAGTCAACATCCACCAGTCACCTATGGTACTGTAGCTGTTACCTAACTACACCAATCTTGGCACATAAGACAACACCTGTAAAAGAAGTTTAGGAAGGTAAGGAGTTTTTTTTTGTAAGCAAGCAAAATCAGAGATGGTTAGTTGCTAAGGTGTTCCTTGAAGAGGTGGGTCTTTAGCCGATGTTTGAAAACAGCAAGAGACTCTGCCGATCTGATGGTGGGAGGGAATTCTTTCTATATTTGGGGGGGGGGGCAAGCCTGAGAAGAGTCTTGACGCATGGTTCCCTCTTCTCTTGAGCAGCGGAGGCTCAAGACGAGTCGTGCTTGAAGCCCTGAGAGGACGAGAAATGATACGTTGTTTGATCAACATTGCCATGTATGAGGGTGCCAGACGATTCTTGGCTTTGAAAGCAAGAGTTAAAGACTTGAATTTAATTCGAGCATTTACAGGGAGCCAGTGAAGATTTCGTAATAAGGGTTTGGTTCATGTGAGACAAAATATTCAGAAGTGTACTTATTCAGAATGTCACTGGTCCTTCACACAAGGACACAAAATTTACACCATCAGTCTAACTAATATGAACCTGCTGCATCCAGATTCTACAATACAGTGTTACATCAGCCATCTGGTGTATTCCACAGAGCTCTGTCACCAGCACATTAATTCTGATTGTTTTATTTAGACAGATGCTCCGTAGTGGACACAGTGAATGGTGAACACTGAAGACCTCATCTACAAGGATTTTAGCTCATCTTAAATCCATCTGTTTTCACGACTGGAAAAAACAGGGAACACAAGGGCCACATCACATCAGCTCTCTGGGGAAGGCTAGCTAGTATTGAATATGAATCACCAATCTTGGAATGGATTCATTTGCATTTCCATTATTATTATTCATGTACTTCCAAACACACTGCGGTATGTTGACTTAACAGTGCATAGATGGGAATGGACACAAAGGACACTCTTTATTATGGATATTGTGACCTATATAGACTGTCAGGCTTACTGTGTTACTCTATTTTCAGTAATAAATATTTGGGTAATTTCATGGTCACACTCCAGGTAATTAAGTTTGTATCAAACAATTTGTAACAAATGATTTAAAAGTGAATGAGTACATGAGCAAGACATTCTAAATGCAGTGTTATTGTAATGTGGCGGTATCTACATATATTCAGAACATTAACAGAAATCAATTCAGCCTCATGGTCACTTTTCACATTATATCTTGCAGATCATAAACATGATTCTTTACTTCGTACCCTTTTTGAAATATTCTGGGTTCCTGGCATGAATACAGCCTCATTGAGATTCAGATCACTTACAGAGCAGAACTGTGAGTGCTCTTCCTCCCAGGCTTGGAGTGTAATGTTCATTGACATTTTCTGTATGACATGCCGAATACATCCAAATCAATTGATGTTCTCAAGCCAAGACAATAAAATGATTTTTTGATTAGCATTAAGTCTTTCATTAAGTTTCATACAAATGCGCTCGTGCGGTCGCATACACAAAAACAAAAACACACAGGCCCGGCCCACATGCACCAAATTTCTCTCATTTCATTGTGTACCTTTCTTTCAGTAAATTGATATTTATCTGTGACTAGATACATTTGAAGGCAAAAGTTCGGGTATCCCTGTTGCTTTAGTTTAATTTTTTTCTGAACCAGCATGTCTGTTAGATGCTCATCCTCCCTACCATTGCACTAAGTGATACTGGGAGACTTATTTATGTATGTGTTATGTTCATAATGACACCAGTGGAGATTCCTCATTACCTTGCATTACCTTCCTCATTTCCTTGGGGTGATCAGTTTAGGTTCTGGAGGACTGGGCTCCAGTTTAGTATTTCCCCTCCTCTAAACTCCCTCACTAAGCCGACCAACAAACAGGTGAGTTGACTGAGGTGTGTTTAAGCAGGACAAACACTGAAATGTCCTGGACTTGGCCTACAGCATAAAAATTTGACCAAAAGTTTCCAAAATGACATGCCGTTTATTACTGTTCTTTATAGATATTCACAACACACTGAACTCTGAAAAGATGCAGATAGGTTGAGTGTAAATGTTGCAATTTATGTCATATATTCAATAAAAATGAACCTTAACAGAAGAACAGCAGATATAGTTACACTAAAACAGATGTAGAAGGTCCTGCACAGTGGAGTCAGGTACAATAAATCCTCATCATGTTTGCTTCACAACATTTGAGACAAATCCTATTCATTAACCCAAGATGTTTAACCCTCAGCCAGAAAGACTCCTCACAAAATGAATTCTCCTCTAAAAGCACAGTCATTACCTATTCAATCAATCAGAAAGATGGAGTTTGTACCTAATGGGTTTTGAGACTAAGAGTACACTTTTAAAAAACACCCTCTTAGAATGTTAGAGTTTTTCTTACAAATGAGAACTGACTCAAATTAATGTAAATAAATTGCTGTGCAAATACTATTGCCAAACAGCCTCATCTGGCCAGAAGGCACCCCAATAGCCCATAAAAATGATCAGGGTCCTCTCTGAAACACATGACCTTGCACGACCTGCACTCATGTATTCAATACACTCTTATAGGCCAGAGGTAAAATAAAATCAAGGATAGGGCTTTGAATTTCGAATGCTGTTTCAATGCAGTGTACAATAACAATAAGATGCTGAACTGTCACTGACTCTGATGTCTAAAAAAGAGGCACAGACAAAGGTTAAAGGTCTCTTTTTGCCCTTGCTCTTATTTACAGCATGTGGAAGAAGCAGAATGCACCCTCAGTCAATGTATCCATAGCAACGGAGCTTATTTTTTCTGCTCGTTATGATCCTTTCCATACCAACTCTCGAACAACAAAACTGAATTTAAAGTTTATATCCTAAGTGCAGACTCGTATCAAAAGTTCTGGTGGCATGGAAGACTCGGTTTCCTTTCATTCAGTCATATTTCTTGATTTATTCCTTAGCTCTCTTTTCATATGTTGAAGGATCTCATGTCTGAGGAGAACTGATGTATGTGCTTTTTTATGAATGTGCCAGCTTTAAATCTTGTTTACAGTTTATATTAAATTGAAAGGGCAGCAAAAGGGCTTGATTCATAGACATGAATATGACTCATAGGACCAGTGCTTTTGTGTCCGAGCATTGCATTTCCCCTGCTTTTAAAGGCATTATTTAACTAGAGTTCACCTTCATTCTTTAAACTGATGGGGAAAAAAGACAGGATCTATAGATATTAAGAAAAGGGCCTTAGATTTTGCAGCCAGAAATTGACCAAATAACCAAATGGCCAAATAACCATGAAATGTATATGTATGAAAAT
Organism: Ladigesia roloffi; assembly: GCA_037577295.1. NCBI lineage: Eukaryota > Metazoa > Chordata > Actinopteri > Characiformes > Alestidae > Ladigesia > Ladigesia roloffi. The sequence goes on along the minus strand of JBBKCR010164631.1, from coordinate 2,595 downwards.
ACTGATAATGTGATAGACTGGGGGGGGTCATATAAATGTGGTAGCGCAATTTCATCATTTAACAGATGCTTTTCTGCCCCTTGAACCACTTTATTCTCCTTTGTTTTATCACTGTCTATTGTAAAAAAAAAAAAAGTTATATTTTCACAAAGTATACATTTTTTTCCCTATATATTTTTTATTGATGTATATAAAATAAAAGTCATAATTTTGAAATCATTAAAAATAGCAACTTCGATGTTCCTGTTAGAGATTTGGATTTTATGTGTTTTCTTATATGATCATGTGATTTTTTTATTGCAGCAGAGATAAATGGGCACTGTGAGGAGAATGCTGGATTATTAATATTTCATGACTCAGTCGTTCCACGGTTTGCTGATACCAAACAAATTTTCCAGGCGTTGATGCACAAACCTCAGCCTGACCCTTCAGGATTCATGACTGTCAAGGAATCGTTTCCAATAAGAAAAAGCTGGGGTAACGCAATGTATAAACATAATAATGTCACAGAACCTGGTTAGGGGCATTAGGTGAGCTATGGCTGATTAAACAAACTACACATAATTTTTTTTAAAAACAACTGAAATGATTGTTTGGTTTGTATGGCCCAAAATAATCAAAATGAACTTTTACATGAACATTTTTCAACCTCTTTGTGTCCCTTAGAATTAAAGAGGTGGTTTTGTTACTGTTCCTTTGAGACTAGTCTGTGTAAAACTACCTGTTCTGGTTTGTGCCTCATTGAAAAGTAATGCAGGTAAAAATACTCTATAGTTAATGGGTGGGGCTAAATTGCTCTAAGCCCAATAAGTGAAGATACTGTATTTATATTTATTGGGCCATAACAGGAGAAATGCATTCAAAATGGTTTATTTTGCAACACATTTTGCATATAATGTATCCTGGTGTGAGTTATGCTGTAAGACAAAACGAATAATTATAATTATAATGACAACTGATATGATCGTAATCAGGTGTAATGCACAATAATGCCACGTTTTTTTGGACTTTTATCAGCTCTTTCTGTTTTATTCCATTCATCTGCTCACCAATGCCCCTGACAAAGCCATGAGTCAGCTCCTCACTCCACATCTTCTTGGTATTCAGACTTCACAGAAGGTGTATGACACTTACCCCACCCTGTTAACCAACCATCTGTAATGCATGTACTTAAAGGTTGGGAAGGTTGATCTGGAGGTCCTGCTGTTTCTCACATCACTGCACAACATCTATTTAGTGTTCCAGGCCACGCATGGACACACAAGCACACAGATGTCATAGTAATTCTTTTAACGGGCATGTTGTTTTCTCTTAAGTGATCTGGTCATTGGTTCTTGAATTAATAAAAACATGCAGCTGTGTTAAAGATAAGATTAAACTAAATTTTGCATTTGGAAGTGTGACAGATTTACATTTTTTGGACTAATAGGTGTGCTACTATTATAGCTTTTGTTAGTCTGCCAAAGTAAAGGAGCAGGTTAGTGTTACTTGTCAATCAAAAAGTGTGTAATTTATAGAAGCAAGGGCATAAGGGTAATGTGTCTGCTCACTGTTTGAGTCACATAAGCCTTCGTGACAGCTCTTTGGCCTGAATGGTGGCTGGAAACACGGGCAGTGACAGACTGGTTAGCACTGTTACCCTGGGAGCAATGCAATTTTCACACTGGCCACATGCATGGTAAGTGAAGCAAAGAAAAGTGGGCTTAACACTCCATTACTCTGTCAATGACTTGCCCGGCTGGGGAAATTTGCTTCATTTAATTGGAGAGTGGCCATGAGTGACTGCGTCTGTTCACTACTGAAAATGAAGGTTCCTAAATGGTTCTGGCTTGGTTGTAAGGTTCTACACCCTCATAAATAATGGTTACAAAATGCTTATGGCTTGGATATATGAATCTTAACCCTTTAAAACAAAGGTTCCTAAGTAGTTCTGGCTTAGACATACATATATATAGCCTTAAAAATACATTTTCCTTAATGGTCTTATTATATGGAGGTTCTTCATTAAAGGTAGGAATCAGACATAATCCTTCCATGGCATTGATACTAAGATCTTATTTCAGCATGTTTATTCTTATCCGCATAAGAAAACAATTGTATAGAACCTTTACATTGCATGGATATTCTTAATCTTTAATACAATCTCAGTTTGATTCTTAAGCATCTAATTAATAAAACTACTTCACTGAATGGTTGTTCAGGAAAATCAAAAGTGGCATTGCTCCAAAGAACCTGTTTTGCACTTTTAATTTTACGATTATAGTAGAGTTTCCTAATCCTGGCTAATCTCTACTGCCCACATTTATGTTTTCCTGCTATGATACACCCCCAGTAGCTTGAATAACTTGTTCAGGTCTTGATTATTCCAAGTAAGGTAGAGCAGAATAAAATGTAATGGTGGAACCGGAATGTGGGGCAGGGGCGGACTGGCCATCGGGAGCACCGGGACATTTCCCGGTGGCCTGACGGTCGTTTTGGCCTGCAGGCTGCCGCTGTGCAGATGATCAGCCTGGCAAATGCAGCTTTTGGAAACTGGAAGTTTAAACGCTACTTTTCCCTCACTGAGGTTAAAGGCTAAAATGTTTATGTGACGTG
>JBBKCR010164591.1:0-16067 GCA_037577295.1 Ladigesia roloffi | reverse complement strand
GTGGCCACTTTGATTACCGCTACAACTCTGACAGGCACCAGTGAGGCAGCTAGGTCTCAGGACCCAAAACAAAACTATAGACGCGCTGCTGGGAGCTATTTGCTGGAAGAGAACGGTTAATGAGTTGTCATGTTCAGGCTTTCGATTTAAGATGTGCAAAATAAACTTTTTAGACCCTCAACCAGGAGTATGACTAATACATCATTACATCATCTGTGCTTCGGGGGGTCGAGGTCTGATTTCAATTGACAGTTCAGCCATTTAAACGGCACCGAAATGAGGCACTGAAATTCGCATTCTGTTTCAGTCTGGTACATACCGATTATATAGGTACCGGTCCCGTATTGGCACCAGTTTTCTGTACCCAACCCTAGTCAGCAGGCAGGGCAGGCAGCTGCTTGGGGCCCCAAAGCCACTAAATAGCAAATGACAGCTGACATTTTAAACTACAGTAAAAAACTGGTAAGAGTGTAGCCTAAATATAGTCATAAATGGTGGTTATTCTGACAAGAGACTTTTGGAATCCAGTCGCGGGCCGGATTGAATGGCTCAGCGAGCCGGATTCGGCCACTTGATGATCAGTGCTGTAGGCTGTACAGGTAGGGGTTCACTTACTGGCACCTGCTGCATCTGTGGTGACATGGTGTGAACAGCAGTGGGCGCTGCAGAGAGCGTCTGGATGGTTGAACCAGCGGGAGTTAATAAGCGCTGATGCTGGATGGTCATTGGTTGGACCTGCGGTGCTGTCATAATGCTCTGCATCTGTGGCTGGAGGACTTTTGGGGAAAATGAAATTACTAAATGTTGGCAAATGTAAATGCAAATGTAAAGTTTCATGACATCATGACTGGTGAGTTCTCAAGTTTTATCAACATCCACATTTTTTTGTTATAGAAAGTAAGAGAAATAGATGAATTTAATGAAATGAGCTCTTTAACGGATCCTGGATGTCTGGATATCACCTTCTACTCATTCTGTAAACACAGCAGAAGTCTGAGGTCTCACCCTGGAAGCCGGTGTTGGGATTCTGGTGGCAGATGACTTGGTTCTGTATGAAGCGAGACTGTGTTGCTGTGGGAGCAATCATGACCGTCTGTGTCTGCGTCTGCACAGGGAGCGTCTGCGTGTGTACCGGGAAACTGGGAGAAGGAACCGCCACCGTCTGCGTCTGCAGAGACACTGGGGTCGCAGCCAACTGCAGAATAACAACAAAGCACCTTCTCAAACAAACACACTCTTCTGCACATAACTGTGCCACAGTGTATTTGTCTGATAGCATGACTGTATTGGTGTGTATTTGTGTTGTAGGTGTGTTATACCGATATTTTTGAAGAGCTGTCCGTTTTACTGTATGTATCTGTGAAGTGTGTTTTTGTGTAGTGGTGTATTTTACCACAACGTTTTTGTGCGGTGTGTATTTTTGGAACAGTGTGATTGTATTTGTGTAGCGGTTTGTTGTACCAGTATGTATTTGTATAGCGGTTTGTTGTACCAGTATGTATTTGTGTAGCGGTTTGTTGTACCAGTATGTATTTGTGTAGCGGTTTGTTGTACCACTATGTATTTGTGTAGCGGTTTGTTGTACCACTATGTATTTGTATAGCGGTTTGTTGTACCACTATGTATTTGTATAGCGGTTTGTTGTACCACTATGTATTTGTGTAGCGGTTTGTTGTACCACCATGTATTTGTGTAGCGGTTTGTTGTACCACTATGTATTTGTATAGCGGTTTGTTGTACCAGTATGTATTTGTATAGCGTTTGTTGTACCACTATGTATTTGTATAGCGGTTTGTTGTACCAGTATGTATTTGTATAGCGTTTGTTGTACCAGTATGTATTTGTGTAGCGGTTTGTTGTACCACTATGTATTTGTGTAGCAGTGAGTTTTACCGGTATGTGTTGCTGAGGCTGTGGTCTGGGCTGCAGCATTGGCGGTGTGCGGATTTGTTGGCCTGCGGTGATGGTCTGAGCAGGTGTGTGTGGAGGCGTGAGGGCCAGGGTGTGTGTTTGGGTCGTCGGGGTCAGGGTCATGGGGCTCAAGGTCACGGGGTTATTCTGGAGCACAGCGACTGGTGGCTGGACAGCAGAGCGAATGGGGCCTCCCACCCCAGCCTGCAGGGAAGCCGATCCAACTTGGTCCTCAAACAGGTCCGGAAAGTCAGCCTGATTACTCACAAACTGCAGCATCTCTGTACACACACAGAACAAAACACCAGAAAGGTAAAATCACTACAGTTATTTCATAACAGTGTTATGGGTTCTGTCAGGGACCCATTTTACTGCAAGTTGGAAGACCAGCTCAGGGGTGACACTTGAATGCTGAGGTGCTGAATGAACACCATTACTGCTCATCATTACGAAATTTATTAGATACTCTCATGACCGAAATTTCCATAATCTTGTTTTACTCTTTTGGAAAATGGTGTCCTGAGATTTCTGTACAATGTGTGTTGTAAATAGGGATGTTCCGATACCAGTTTTTCCTGTCCGATACCGATTTAGATACCTGGGGTATAGGTATTTGCCGATACGTGTACCAACCCGATACCAGTATCTATTAAAATTATATTTTAAAGGAATTTGTTTTATCACAAAACTTTATTATAAACTTGGGTGTATATCTGTGTTACTATTATTCAATGATCTGGCGTTTGTTAAAATTATGAAACAAAATGACACAGGGAAAATATTTTAATTATTAAGTAGATGAAACTAAGTAAATCAGGACACTAACTAAATAAATAAACAAAATAAAAAGGCACTTGTTTTATGTTTGAACAAAACAGAAAACTGCTCTAAGATAGAATTCTTTTAAAGTGCAGTTATGAACACAAACTAAAATGCACATCTGTTTCACAACCAAAGAATCCTGAAAAGTGCAAACAGCAAAAACCGTGTTCAAGATTTTCCATTAATAATCAGGGCCTCTTTGCACAGTTTTATGTAGGCTGGCAATTGATTTTTTCAAGAAAATGTACATTTCTGCTTTGTCTGCTCCTAGTCTACTCCTCTTTGCATCCACAATGTTGGTGGCTGCACTATAAGGTCTCACACTTTCCACTCGTATTAGGAGCAGAGAGAAACTTGAGTTGAATTTGGCAGCATTCGTACCCCCCCCTGGAAACCAGCGGAGTTCCAAAAATTTCCTTAGCCAAAGGTTTCAGCACAGCAACCCATGTCCATAAGTCCAAAGATACTCCGGTCGCCTCTCTGCCCTGTTCTCTAAGTATGGGTAAGCTTATTTAACCTTGTTTGTCTCATATCTGTTACTCTCAGTTCGTTGTCTGCTAGTGTGTTTTGTTTTGTTTTCGTTTTTCCACGCTGGCGCATGCTATATCAATCCGCTCTACAGAAGATCAATCTGTGACATTTCCCGCTTTCGTGCATGGACAAATATGAATTAAACTGACAATTTTGATTGATCTATCAGTCAGCCAGGGATAATTTGCATGAACCAATTCTCATTGCTTTTGACTGGAAAGTGTGCGTTTACAGGAAATGCCTCCAAAGTTTCACCTGGACTTTTAGACGTGCACGGCCATTTATATCGATTTTTTTGCTGAAAACAAAATAAATGCACGCTGAAAGATATTTGAGGTCCTTTAAAATATAGCAGTAGACCGTTGGTGGTGATATTTGACCAGAAGATAAGAATATCTAGAAGAAAAGTCCAAAGGAGCGCTCTGGACAGGCGAATAGCTCAGACTATACGCTCGTATTCTCCTCAAACTAAGCATTTTTGATTCTTATACACTAAGCTACATTTCTCACATTGAGGGCTGGATTGTGATGAAACTGCTTTTGAGTTGTTTTGGTGCTGTGTTTCGGCCTTTTGAGCGAGTTTCCTGCATCTCCGTGCCTCGTTAGAGCGGCGAGCAGCTGATTCGAAAAGTGTAGCGCGAGCTGAAGTGAGAGTCGATTCTTCCGAAGCTGCACCAAATTCAAATCGGCTCTTCGGGAACCGGCAGGACGGGGGAGATGCGTTTAGCACGCGAATGATTTACAATTCAATTGTAAAAATAAGGAGATCTGGATGTCTCAAATGGTACTTGTTGCGCTAAAAGACATTTTATACGTTCGTTGTTATTACTCTGAGCTGAGATTCTGCACGTGTTGAAAAGGCCCGTGGCCACGAGGTTTGAGTGCTTTCAGCTCCATCCACAACACCAGGGCGATACCACACTGCTGAATTCAAATATTTTTGACAGTAGCATATATGAAATCCAGTATTTAATCATATACTGCTGTGTGACCATAATTTTTAAACATTTTATTTCACTGGAACATGAAACTTCAAAGTCTTAGCTATGAAATAGGTCCAACCTCAAACCAAAATAATAAAGTATGACAGAGTATGACAGAGATTATATTTTTGCCATATCGCCCAGCCCTATGGGGGATGTAGTTTTTTGGGGGCTCTGGGAAAATGTTTAGCTCTCTCTGCCTCTATATACTTTCGTGGCTGCTTGTTCATAGGCTCCTGTTATTTATCTGTAGAAGGAAAAATAAAAGGCTCCCTTTCTGAAGAAAGGAAGCACAGACCTCACTCCCCGTTAAATTTCATTTTTAGATCTGTCCAGCTGCCAAGTGAATGAGCCAGGGACGCCGGTTAGCAGATGCTAAACCGAGGTAAAAGGCAACACTAGCAAGATTACGTCCTTTACTTTTTCAGTGTGTGGTGGAGTTGGGCTGGAGAAAATTTAAATCCAGTGGTATCAGTCCATGTTTAGAAATAAATACTAATTTTTGCCAGAATCAGCGAGTATTTCCAATGCTGGCATCGGCATCGGTCCATCTCTAGTTGGTCCATCCCTAAATGGGTGTTGTTGATGAGCAAAGTGTCGCTCTGTCCCTCCAATTATTCAATACAATTTCGACCACTCACTGTAAAATGATTATTTTTGCCACACCAGTCTTAATATAAATATAATTTCCGCCCAGAATCTGTTCACCTGGTCTCACTTAACCCCTTCCTGGCCTCACGCTTCCTTAACCTTGACCCTGAGACTGATAAAGGGATCCTTGAGTACAAGAGTTGGATTTTATCTGAGTGCTAATTGCCCTCCACCAACACCAAGTTCACCTGAACACCTCACACAGCCTTGAGCCCAACATACCACTGCTGCATATTAGTCCACACACAGGTGAGCACATTACGACAGGTATAGTCACAGGTGAACAAATCACCACATGTATAAACAGTAGTTTGTTATAACATGCACAGACACATGAGTTGTTATAACAGGCACAGATACAAGTTTAAATGGACACCAGGAGCTGTTATAACAGGTACAGAGACAGGTGAGCTGTTATAACAGGTTTGGAGACAGGCGAGCTGTAATAGCAGGCACGGGGACAGGCGAGCTAATATAACAGGCATGGAGACAGGCGAGCTAATATAATGGGTACAGGGACAGACACCAGGAGCTGTTATAACAGATACGAAGACAGGTGAGCTCTTATAATGGGTAGAGACAGACAAGCTGTACAGGTACAGAGACAGGCAAACTGTTATAACAGGTACAGGGATAAGCTAGCTGTACACAGGTAGAGAAATATCCAGCCTTGAACTCTGTGTTAACCTTGAACACACATTTTCTCTGAGCCAAAGCTGCTGCTGTAAGTACCTAATTAGACTGGACCACTAAAACATAACACAAGATTTAGGTGACTGATAAATTACGATAAGGATGCCAATCTTCTTCTGACAACAATTGTGACACCTGCACACCAGCCTAGCATGAACTGACCCCCCATCAAGCAAAAAATTATACATTGCTGCCTCTGAACTCACAAATTCATCAAACATATTGAATGTGTTTAATTACTCCACCTGTGTCAGGAAGTAAATCACAAGGAAAACAGACAGCAAACTCCATGACCAAAAGGGCTTAGGGCACCAAGCATAAATTCTTATGTTACTAAGAGATTATAACATAGTGAAAACTTTACACTAAGACTGAGAATGTGAAGAAATAGACTCATCCAGAAGGTGATGAACAAAATAATGATTCTAATACATTACAGCATTCGCATCCATGTCACCCAGAACAAAGGCTCTCGAAAGAGGGGAAGCAATCACATCTTCAATAGCAGCGCATGGCACATGGCTGACTGTTAATGTACCCTTAGGATATATACCTACTTTTAATTATTTCAGATTACTGTTAATTACAAAAGACTATGAATAACTATTATTAAACCATTATATAAGATTTTGAAACAAAGATTCAAAGCCTGTCACTTTTACCAGCCCAGACATAAGAGCCATTAAATCGGTTTATCCACTGCAAAATCTCAATTATGCCAGTTTTTCTGGAAAATCTGTGTGATCCAGCAGGCAATTCTGATCTATTAACCCCTATATTCACACATGAACCCAGCACAGCACACAGTGCGAACAAAATTCTTTTTATGTACTTTTCCAAATTCACCAAGCTGCCACCAGTAAGGGTCAACAAGGGAGCACGGGTGCCTCAGGGATGACATTAGCAGTTTGGATTTTAACCCTAAACTTTCTGATTGCATGACCAAAGCCCAACCCACTAAGCTGCCCCTAAGAACACATGACATCCAAAGCAGTAGGTAATCAGGTCTCTAATGGTCTGAATATAAACATTAGGTATGCTCCTATCAGGATTATTGCCACCGACACCCAGTACCGTTTTTTTTTTTGTCTAGGTTATCCGCCGATACCAAAGCCGATTCTGATGCTTCAATTTTGTATGACTGATAAGTAAGCTCCCTGATCACAATGATCTTATTTTCAGATAAAGTAATACTATAAATGTTGCCGTTGTAAGATTTTTGTTAGATTTGTACAGTAATATATCTTATGTACTATTGTTTTAACATAGAGCTAAATAACATTTTAATATGCCCTTACAATGGGGTTCCTAAGTGCTGAATGAGGTTCCATGTATTAAATATTTTGGACAAAGCACCTCCATGTGAGAATTCTTTGGAACATATCGGCAAATTGTGAATTCTTCATTGTTTCTCGAAACATCATAGTAATCCCACACCGGCGATGACAGGACTGCACTGCCAAAACAATTACGTCCCCACTCGTCATGTACGTCCTCACTCATTGACGTCATCAATTGTGATCGGTTCCTAAGTTACGCCAAGTTTAAAGAGTAGCGATCGATTCATAAAATGTGATTATCGGCCAATACCTATCCTCGGCCAATCGATTGGAGCATCACTAATAAATATAGTTACAAAGGTAGTACTGTAACACTGATGAGTGGAGATCCTGCAGAAGTGTGGAAACCCTGCCCTGTGTGTGAATTTTCCCCTGTGATTTCTAAAACTAAAGGCCAGTACAGTCCTACAAATAGCCACAGTGTACACTATCCACCTCTCACACCCAGACACACATTCACACACGTCTCCACTATTTTGGATGCATGAAATGAGTAATGTTCCACCTGAAGCTGTAATGCATTTTTTCTGTATGACTAGTAAACACACAACTGTGTCTTTGCTCTGTGTCCCTAGAAGGAGGGTCAGACTAACTTTCAGTAGTTTTTAACCCTTTAGATTCCAATTTACAAGACTAACACACAAGTTTACACTACTACCACAAAAGCACTGTATATACGACTAATACACAAGTTTACACTACTACCACGAAAGTACTGTATATACGACTAATACACAAGTTTACACTACTACCATGACAGCACTATATATATATAATTATTTGCTTCATAGTGTACAGTATATATGTGCATGAGTTGTTACGTCCTTTCTAGTATACAGTATACTTGTGTATAAGGTACAATACAGTATATAGGTGTATACGGTGTTACGTGCTCTATTCATTACAATAAATAGGTATATAAGGTATTACGTGCACTATACAGTACAATGAATGAGTGTATAATGTGTTTTGTGCTTTATGCAGTACAGTAAGCGTATAGGTATATAAAGTATTATACGCTCTATGAATTACAATGCATATGTGTTAAAGGTGTTATGTGCTCTATAAAATGCCACGGATAATTGTATAAGGTGTTATGTGCTCTATACAGTACAGAGTATAGGTGTATATGTTGTTATTTGCTCTATACAGTACAGTGTATATGGTGTTATGTTCTCTACCGTTCAGTGTATGGGTGTATACGGTGTTTTGTGCTCTATGCAGTACAGTGCATAGGTTTCTACAGAGGTAATGCTCTGGTGACACAAGCTGAGATGTTCCCATTGGCCTGTAGGGCCGAAGCACTAGTGACACTAGGTATAATACGACTTTTAAATCACACGGAGGAGTACATTGTGTGAGAATGGCCCCTAGTGTAAAAAAATCGATATAGTCGAGTTTACCGTCGATGTCCCCCAGGGTGAACTCGTCGCCCAGCTCGGACAGTGTCGGGTCCATGTTCTCCATGACTGACAGGAGCTCTCCGCCTTCCATATCTCCCCGGCGGAGGCAGAGCAGTGCGGGACGGGAACTATCTGTGAGTGTGAGGTGCAATTTAATTCCCAACAACGCGCTGAAACCACCACGAAAGCCCGTCTGACCACATCGCACAGAGTTCCCCTCACAAAACAAACGGAGCCATCTTGCTACACGAAGGTAACGTCATTACTCTAGGGAAGCTCGATTGGCTACACCGCGCCCGTTGCTGTAGTGAGACCAGGCCGTGTCGACCAATCAGAGGACCCGCTGCTCCGTGGCCTGATAGTACGTAGATGAGCAGAGGCGCTTGGCTCATTTAAATACGTCCCGCCCACCGCGGGCGCGCCCCGCCCACGCAGTGCTGGATGAACGGCATTCTTTATGCATATGCAATTAAGGTGGGAGAGGATACACGCATATGCATGAGGCTTCCTTTGTTTTGTTGCGTTTTGCGTCACGGCCGCCTCCAGCCTGCTCCAAAGCAAACATTGTTTTAAAACTATTTTAAGGCTTTCTTTTATTATTATTATGGTTTTATAAGCTATAGTCAAAGGTCTCGCAAGTGCAGCGTCGTGGACCTGACACTATTTCTCTACACCACACATCACTATATATATTCCCTGTTTGAATATGCAACTTGTCTATACACTGTACATTTATCAAATTATTCCCAGTGAAGAGCACTATAAAGGCGTAATCTGCTCTGTTTTACACTGTAAAAAGCCTTCAGTGTCTGTATTTTCCAGATGAGAGTAAAGAGTCTCAGTAAAGGGGCTTTAGAGCAGCGGTCCCCAACCCCCAGGCCGCGGACCGGTACCTGGCCCAAGGTCACGTGGTACCGGTCCGCGGGCTGCACGGACAAATTACAGTATCTCCTTTTTGTTTACTATCAGAGATTTAACGATGTCTTATTTGGAAAAAATGACCGGATTTCTTATATTATACCGGGTAGTGACGAAATAAAGACCACTGATCTATGCATCGACAACCTCCCCAGTCCGCGGTAAAATTGTCAAGCTGCCAAAGCACTGAAAAACTGGAGAAAATGATTCTGTTTTACTGTTGGTGACTTTAATGTTGTAATTCTGCAAGATACTCTAATTATGAGTTTTACTGCTACTTCAAGTAAATTGAGTCTCAGTGGGGTTTTCAATTGGGTGGAAGGACATGCTTGACTGCACCATATTGAATGACAAAGGCAGTTTGTGCTGTGGAATTTGTTACTCATTAAAACACATTTCTGACGAAAGCAGGCTTTATTGAGTTGACCTGAGCGGTCATGTCCTTTGGAGGCAAATACAAACATCATCAAAGGGCACATCACTGCAAGGACATTCATCTCAGAGGCACATCTGCCATAAAGCAATTTTCTCAGTACTTTTGTTTTCATTCAAAACCTTTAAAACTGACAGATTTAAAGTATTTATGGAGCCTACAAAAAGAAAAAAAAATGCAGTGTCAAATCATCTGATCTACTAAAGCAACAGCGTAGTGCGTGCTAAAATGGTTATGCAGAGTTCAGGTCCTGAGGATACTCTCTTTATATGATTTATATGAATCTTACAACTTGAGCTCTCAGGTCAGCTCGTAATTTCGCGTTCTTCTTTATTACCTCTTCCTGCCTCACAGACACACCTTGTCCCTGTCACACAGGTGCGCTCTGCAGACGTGTGGTAAACTGTGGTCTGTCTGGATCTGCACAGCTCAAACCTTCTCTAGCAACAGACCAGTAAATGACCAGCACTCACAACACATGTCCACACCTCGTATAAATATCAAATACTGAACCTTGATCAAGAAACCCTGCACAGTTCAATGCAAGCATAAAAAGCAAACCTTCATTTAAAATTAGGAGTGATTAAATAATAATAATAATAATAATATCCGAATGCCTTCAAATTCAGCAGTGACAAAGAATTTGCCCCTTAAACTCACACTCAGCTTCATAAGTGTGTATCTAAAAACCGTTTTCTTTCACAGCATATACCAGGACTGCAGTTATTAAACATTTTCATTTAGAAATATCTTCCTGAATATTCTAGAAGAATTCTGACAAATCAAGACTTATTTTCCTTCAATGAACTCCCTTATATAATAATTATTATATAATAATGATTAGTTCTACGTATTTTGTTGTTCTTTCAGCTATAAATGTGACTATCAACAATAACTGTTTAATTGTTTGCATTAATGAGTACATTTTATTCATTTTATTTTATTTTTTATAAAGCTGAACTCCACAAAGAAAAAAAAAACAAAATTTCTTTTTAGGGGATTCTAGGAATCTCAACTTGAACCCTGAACAGCTGTGCGAAGGCTTTTTGGCCATTGTCATACAAATAAAGTCTTATAGGTGACCCCGATTAGTGTTTAAATTGGAGCGCTAAACTCAGTCCCCTCTGTCGCTCTGGCCTGTCCGAGTGATCTTCCTACTCAGCCAACTGGCACGGTCTTGTTTATTCTCAGTGTTCACCTGGGAATGTGTTATCTGGAGTCGCAGGAAATGTATTTGGCATGTTGAATGTGTTTTGCAGCTCCAGAAGATACAAAATGATTTACAGTGCCAGTTGAAAAAAGAGCCTCAGGATTAGTACCAGAACAGTAATCTACTGCTGAAAGGGTTAAATACAGGATTGGGGCTTCAAATGTGCAAATTTAAGTATTTTCTCCAAGGATAAGATCTTCAGTACAGTCCCTTATTTGTTCCAGTAGATCTCGTAGGAGTGCCTCTCTGTATTTTCAGTGGCTGATCGGACCTTCTCCTTCACCACTTTCACCACCAACCCTCCAGCAACCACGATTCCTGCTGCCACCTTCCCGATCTCCGTCACCGCCGTTATAATCCGCGCCGTCGTTCCGGCTGTGTTTAGAGCTCCAATCATTCCACTGCTGGTGCTGCATGAAGCGCCCCCTACAGCCTGCATGGCACTGCCCACAGCACCCCCGGTGGCTACTGCCTGTGGTACAGCCACAGTGCCCCCTACAGCCTGCATGGCAGATCCCATAGCGCCTCCAGTAGCAGCTGCCTGCGGAGCAGCTACCGCACCCCCTACAGCCTGCATGGCACTACCCACTGCACCTCCGGTGGCCACCGCTGTGGCATTAGAAACGGCAACTGCCCCTCCTGCTGCGGCTTCAGCTCCAGTAAGTGCAGCTCCACCCTCAATCATGGCCCCCATGACAGTCCCTGCCCCCAAAGCCCCTCCCACTCCTGCAGCCACACCCACCACTGTAGCACCCACCGTGCTCACCTGCCCCAGTGCTTCCAGTGCTGCTGCTCGAGGTCCTTCTGCTTCTGCCCCAGCTAGAGCCCCGAGAGAGCCTCCAACCACCCCTCCAGTAGCTGCCCCTACAGCTACCACTGTTTTCCCGGTGGCTGCTGCTACTATAGCGCCTAGAGCTTTACTAACACTACTTCCTGCCACAGACACCCCAACTAGCCCCATCGAATTGCCCACCATGGAGGCCCCTGCTGCCATAGCCAGGGGGGCGGCAGCTCCAAACACTGCCCCCACAGCCATACCGGTTGCCCCAGCTGCCACTAACACTTTCACCTGGTCCAGAACCTTCTGAGACAGAGCAGCCTCTCTACGGAAGCGGCTCACCGCTAAACGTAAGGAATGGCGCCTACTTCCTCGTCGGGACTCCCTCAATCTTTCCCCTCGCTCCTTCAATGACCCAAGGCCACTCATCCTTCCATCCGCACCATGTCTTTCCTCCACCGCCCTCTTTCTCAACCCCTCCTCCAAGTCAATCCGTCTTCTCTTCATCAGTCCTAGCCCTCTGACCTCTCTCTCTTCCTCTGCTTCCCCCTCTCTCATCAGTCTATCTTCCTCTTCTTGGATGGCATGTTCAGCCTGCTGGAACATGGTGCTAGTGTAAAACCGTCCCTCGTTTTCCTCCACCATCTTCTCCACTTTCTGGATTAGTGTCTTCACCTGTGTCCTGTTTTCTGGTTCTTTGTTGTTTAGAACATGGTATCGCCCGCGGCAGGTCTGGACTAAAGCCTTCAGCATCTCTGGAGCTTCATCTTGACCCAGAAACACCTCAATGCCATTTCCGCTCTCTTCCAGGTCATCTCCACGTGTAAACAAAACCACTGTGTGGCACTGTAAAGCCGTCTCCCCAAACACACGGAGCATCTCCTGGGCAGCCTTGTTCTCGCTCTCGGTGTAACGACCCAGTGGAGTGACCAGCAGGAAGGCATGGGGTCCCGGAGCACTCAGCGTCACACACTTTGCAATTTCAGCATGAATTACAGCTGCAATATGAACAAAAAATATCACATTATGAACATATACTCTCAGATAGAGTTCTGGTGATTTGAATACTCCAATATGGAACACTTCATATGACATTACTCAACACAAAAGGGTACAGATTTTTCTAGATTTCCCCTCATCATCCAGCGTATGTGAACTGAATGGGTTCAGGGTGTGTCTGGTGTGAAACGGTTAGTTTCAGAAACTGATTTTTTACAGGAAGATGAAACTAGGTGTCTGCTTCACAAATCCAGCCATTTTATGCACTACTGAACCTCAGTGAAGCTCCATGCCTCTGTTGATTTAAATCATTAACATTCCACTAATTTAAAACAGGTTAACCAGTAATTACATTTCTTTAAAACATTTATCATCAAAAAACCCCCAGAAAAAGTGATTTGTCAAGATGACCAGAGAACACAGTAAAACACCACTGTGATTTGTCAGGACGATCACAGAACCCTGGGGCTAGTACATGGTTTCATTTTCATTTTGCAGTCCTCT
The DNA here is from genome assembly GCA_037577295.1 of Ladigesia roloffi. Taxonomy (NCBI): domain Eukaryota; kingdom Metazoa; phylum Chordata; class Actinopteri; order Characiformes; family Alestidae; genus Ladigesia; species Ladigesia roloffi. The sequence goes on along the minus strand of JBBKCR010164591.1, from coordinate 2,891 downwards.
GGACTATCAGTCCTGAAAACACTTATATCATGCTTTTCGCCCCTGATAAAAACTGACCGGCATCCAGGCGAGTGTCTCCGAATCCAGGCATGTCCACCACCACCACCCTCTTTGCCCTTCTGGGGCATTTACCATCGCCGTCCTCATCCTCGGACAGTTCTGCGCTGGCATGCTCACATTCCTGCGTCACCGAGCTCGCCCTCAGCCCAGACACAAAATGACGCCGTCCCAGGATGGTGTTCCCTGAAGCACTCTTTCCTGAGCCAGTCCGGCCAATCAACACGAACCTGAGCTCCTCCTTTCTCTCTCTGAGTATCTCTGCTTCACCGCTGCCTTCTCCACCTGCTTTCTCTGAAGAAAAGTGAAAACACAAGGTATAAAAGTTTCATCTTTATTGGACAGCCAAAATGCAAACAAACACTGAGAGTTTTGTGATAAAATTAGACATGTCATGCATTTTTATGACATAATGCTCTCATGTGCAGTCTGACAGGCTCCTAGAATTTAGAGGTGAGCAAAATTTGTGTCTGAGTTAAGCAATTATATCATAAAAGCAGTTCAGTCTGTGGTTCAACCTGTATTACAGCAATTTAGTAATTATTGAGCACAAAACCAAATAATAACTAATTTAAATCACAAATATCCAACTCCAAAAGGCAATCCACAAATTGCATTCACTGCTAATAAGCATCAATATTCCAACTACAACAATGCTAACTAATATTGCAGTGTTGGGATGGTCTGCTGGATGTTCTCCACAGAGCTCAAGAACATTCCCGGCTCCATTTCTCTGGTTCAATGGAGGCCACAGTAACTCACCACCGGAATAGCAGAAGAGAGTAAAGAGAGGTTTTAGGGAGCGCAGCAAATGGGATGATGTTAAAAAAGACTCTAATAAAGACATTAATACTTGATCAGTCTTGATGTTCACTAGTTGCATAACGCTGGAAGACACAGGAGTCTATTAGCTAGCTCGTTGTAGTTTTCCGTTCCACCTTAAAAAGAGACAGGAATATTCGGGCGTTTCGCCATTTAAGGTGAAAAGGAAAATTTGAACTTCCCATCTTCATGAACAGAAGTTTACTAGTTTATCCTTAATTTCAAAACGAGCCGTTACGTTTTAGAAGGCACTACAAACATAAAACCAGCAATAATTTTATTTGTGAAATCTAATTCCCAAATAATGTTTAAATCATTTCAAAAAAGCTAACGTTTCACCGCTAAAACGAACAAGACCACTGCAACGCGCGCACTAATATTTCAAGCGTAAATGTTGAGGTTTTAACAACAGAAATAGAGTTTAAGTAAAAATAACAAAGCTAACTGTGCTAGCTGACGTCAGAAGCTAAAAACAAACAACCTTTCTTTAGCCACACAGGCTAACTGTACAGTTTTCTACTATCAGAAACATTTACTATTCAATACAATGGCGTTACATAATAAGTTAAAACGTTCATTAAATAATACTTGTAAACACGTTGAGAAAGTCATACCTGATCCAGCCATGACGGAGGGGCGACCTTACACCTACATCAAAAATCACCAACAAAACAAAACTTCTTTTACAGAGGATCTAGAGACACCTGCTGGTTAGAAACATCATCCCTGATCTTCCATTCAAAAGGTCTCTTTACTAGAAACACCACCCTTGCGCTTGACCTCACTAGCAAATTTGTTAGAAATACCACCTTGAGTTTGTGGCAAAGACTTGACCACTGACACTGTGAGATCTCTCAGAGCCTCATTCCGAAGATGGGAGGAGCAAGGGTGAACAAGGCATTAAGGGACAGTGCGCACGGTATTGATAGGAAAACACAGGACGTCCAAACCTCTCTCCTGTGGAGGGATCAGGGTAACTACTGAGTTATATTAATCTTCTGTAATGCTGTATGTGTTTTACGTGTATATTTCTATGTGCTTTGTTATCCGAGCACTTCCTGATCTCCAGTGATCCAGCAAAAATGTTTCATTTTCTATGATTCACTGTGAGGTCTCTTAGAGATCTCTCTCAGCAGTACTGGGCAGGAAGAGACTGGGTTGTTCAGTTAATTTAGCAGTATGTGTATATTAAAAATACTGCCACATTTACCTCTTACTTTATATATCCTTCTGTTACTGCATATTTACCTCAGTTGTCGTGTAATTGATTCAGTCATATTTACATCTGTTATGGGATATTTATTCCAGTTATTGCATATTTACTTCAATTATTATGATTTTTTTCAATTAATATGAAAAAGTTAAGCTTGACAGGAAAAATGAAAAACATAATGATCTATGTGCTTTAGTACATTTAATAAACATATATACACATTTTAATTACGAAAGTGCTGCCTTATGATGGTTGCTGGGATGTTTGTGGGTTTGTTGTTGTGTCCCAAATCGTTGGTAGGTGGTTGCTGTGTTATCCAAATAGCTGTTAGAGTGTTACTTGGTGGGTGCAATGGTATCGGTAGCCCTTGCTAATGCATAGCAGATGGTTGTTGGGGTATTGCTTAAAAATTCCATGGTGTCTTAGGTGGTTACTAGGACTTTAGGAGAAGTGCTCCAGTGAATTTTTAGCCATGTATAGTTAAAAGACCAAAGCAAAGGGAAGAAAAATAATTGCTGGATACACTTTTTGTTCATCAATTAAGCAGTAACACACCTCACAAAAACAAGCCAAAATGATAGAAGAAACTAAATTTTTTAAGACGTTGAGAGGGCTGTGGAGACATTCACCACAACTGCTAATATAGTCACTCACTCTTGGTGGATCCTCTGTAACCCTACTGAGAAGACCCAAGAGTATCAACATTGTGTTTGAGATTGGTCTCAAGTCAAGTCAACTTTTATTGTCAATTTTGCCATATGTGCCAGACATACAGAGAATTGAAATTACGTTACTCTCA
>JBBKCR010164568.1:0-16068 GCA_037577295.1 Ladigesia roloffi | reverse complement strand
GTATTTAAAGCACGCAAACAAACCAACACATCAGATATAACCTAGATCGCTGCTTACCTTCTCTTGAAACATGATCTTAAATCCACGGAAAACAGATGCACTTAGAAGACAATCCATTGTATAAATCGATCACGAGTATTTTGCAAGCCCATTCGCAATAAACATGTGCCGTTTAGCCTTCTTCTCATAAAGAGGGAATTATTCCATTCAGTCAAAACATCATTTGCTTGCGAAATATATTCGCATTATATATATATAAATATATATGTAAAAAGAGGGGAGAGCAAATCATTTGCAAAAAGAGAGGAGAGCAGATCAGCTTGACACAAAGTGAGAGTTTCCAGTTCAGTCCTGCGCACTCGAACGACTACCTCACTACAAGCGCCACCGCTCTTGCGGTCGTCGGATTCTGTGTTCTCAGCCTCCAAGCACGGTCCATTCGTGCAGCTCCAGCCTCCACAACCCGCTCCCTTACTGGGGGAGAGCAGTCCAGCTCACCACGGCATCCCCGGCTCCATTTTGGTGCAGCCTTCCAGTTCCACCCTTCTCACACGCGTGCCGCCATGTTTTCAAACCCAAATCCTGCCACTAACCATCGCCGATTGGTAAATACCACACAGAGTTAATGCAGGCTTCTCATGCCATTCGTGGGTCGTACAGTCTTTCGGCTGGCCAACGGACAGAGTATTCTTTTTATGATGGTGTAAAACATTTTAAACCGTTTAACTGATAATCGGTCAAAATTAATTATTTGGGTTACCAGTTTAACGGTCAATATGAGCATCCCTAGTGCCTGTTTAGTGGATCTATGCGGTTCAGAAATCCTGGGGGTCAAAAATAATGGGACAGCTTGTGTTTTTTTCATTCGAATACTCAAATCTCAAAATGAAAATTCAAATGCCACCCCACCAAACGAATATTCGAATATTCGAGTATTCAATAATTCAAGTCCCTAGTTTACAGACTAATTTTTCCTGTAAAATACATAAAACTGATCAAAATGTTTTAAAAATACCATTTGCTTAAGCATATTGAACCAGTTTTTAGTGTTTTAGCTACAGAAATAAGATTTTATTAAGAATTTAATGTAGTTATTGTTATTATCGGTCACACCACATGATATTTTGACATTAAATTACAGAAAAATGACAAAACCCCTGATTTTTAAAAAGTTGAAGTGAGTACATATATGAGAGATACTGCATATAGAAAGTACGTTTTTGTACATTTAAAACAGAACAGAATATTTAGGTGTTACGTCATTGACCTATATACACACACACAGTCATGCATACTTGTTACTAGATTTTATACTGTACATCTTAGACTGTATATTCAAACATTTATATTGTATACTCTATATATACTTATATATTATATTGTGACATAGTACCTTATTCTATTTTGTTATATTAATCAATATGGTTTTTCTTAATTTCTTAATTTTCTTATCTTTGCTCTGTCCACTTTCTGCCGTTGCCACTTGTGGGACTAATGAAGGTTTTATCTTATCTTATCTCTCTTATCTTGTTTAAAAAACAATAGCTTTTATTATTTTCTGCAGGACCCATCAAGAGAGGCGCATAGATCTGCGGCATAATGGCGGCGACCTGCCAACTGTTCCGTCTGGTCCGCGGCCGGGAGCTGGGTCAGATTTGGGCACCTGCCGCTCTGTGCCAAACCTGCCGTCAGTCCCACCCCCCTTGTAACGGCTCAAACCGAGCGAGTGCAAACCTGAGGCGGCGCCTGTGGCGGCCCTATGGTACCTCGGCCGCACGGCACACCTACTACCTGACCCCTCCTCAGGTCAACAGCATCCTGAAGGCCAATGAGTACAGCTTCAAGGTACCTGAGTTTGACGGGAAGAACCTGAGCTCGGTCATGGGCTTCGACAGCAACCAGCTGCCCGCCAACGCACCCATTGAGGACCGGCGCAGTGCCGCCACGTGCCTGCAGACGCGCGGGATGCTGTACGGCGTCTTCGACGGCCACGCGGGCTGTGCCTGCGCCCAGGCGCTCAGTGAGAGGCTCTTCTACTACATCGCCGTTTCCCTGCTGCCGCACGAGACCCTGTCCCAGCTCGAAAGCGCGGTGGAGGCAGGGCGGCCCCTCCACCCAATCCTGCAGTGGCACAAGCACCCCAACGACTATTTCAGCCGCGAGGCCTCGCGCCTCTACTTCAGCAGCCTGCGCACCTACTGGCAGGAGCTGCTGGACCTCAGCTCCCCCGGGGAGAAGCCCGACGTGGCTGAGGCGCTGGTGAGCGCCTTCAAGCGACTCGACAACGACATCTCGCTGGAGGCCCAGGTCGGGGACCCCAACGCCTTCCTGCACTACTGGGTGCTGAGGGTGGCCTTCTCCGGTGCCACCGCCTGCGTGGCACACGTGGACGGCAACGACCTGCACATCGCCAACACAGGCGACGGACGGGCGGTTCTGGGCGTGCAGGTCAGTACATGCAATATAGAAACATATGAACATTTTCAGTAGAGATCAACCGATATATCGATTTACTGATATTTTTCCTGATAATTAAGCATTGTACCATAATCGGTAATCGGTTTTGTAATATCGGGTTACCGATAAACACCGACATCATTTTGAGAATTACGTGCATGATCGCCATTGCAGCACGGCGTCTGAGGGGAAACTGCGTGCAAAGGTAAAGTATACTTACTTACTTTCCTATATTTATTAAACTTTATTCAACATAGCATTAATGTACATATTAGATGTGTTACATAAATGACTGATATGTAGTTTATGCACCATTGAAGACTTTAGTAACAGTGCTCTTTTTTTTTTTTAGTATTTTTTAGTTTTTTTTGCACTTTCCGACCTCTAGTTTTGATTTGTATGCAAGGAGGGAGTGATTATTATAAATAAAACAGTTTTTTCAGTTCAGTGGTGTTGTAATAATTGTGTCAAAAATAGAAGTATAATAGTAAATAAATATTGGTTCTGAATATCGGTTATCGGGCACATAAACATGCAAATAATTGGTATCGGTAATAAAAAATCAGTCGATCACTAATTTTCAGGGTATGTGCTGTATTCTGCTATTCGTCACTTTTTCAAAACAATCAGAATCTGAATTTTTTATTCTACATGGAGGAAATTGTTTGTGGTGACTGCCGCATCGCTCAGACACCAGAGAAACGTAAAATAAAATTAAGATAAAATATCGTCATTATAATAAATAAATAAGTCTAATACAAGCGTAAAATAGGTTTAGGTCTGTAAATCCGGCAGGGTGTAAAACTCTCCTTTTGGTTTTGGATTAAATTTTAAAAGTGACTTTGTCAAGCCATGATTAGCATCATAGAAATATGTTATATAAAACTTGCACATAGCCAATGCGGGCGGCCGGGTGGTGCTGAGTGTGCAGGTCAGCACATGCAATATAGAAACATACTGAAATTTCAGGGTGTGTACTCTCTTTCGCAATTTGTAATTTTACCAAAGAGAAAAATGTATCAGTAAAATGGTAACACATCAAAGCATGTGGAAAAGGCAACGTCTGAGTTTATTTGTGTGTATTTGTGTGATTTTATATCTTAATCAGGTACTGTTTTAATTAAAATGAGGTTGATAATTTTCCGGCCGCGATCAATTTCATTTGATTGCTTTACAGCGGACTTCACTGCGATATATTGGTCTCTAGCGCCCCCTCTCGTTTCCTTTGGTTAATGAGGCATGAACTCTCTTATGGGTTAGCCTTGCTAGCTTCCTGGTACTAACTAGGTACGCATTTAAGATGTGAATACCACTTATGCCACTGCGTACGGCTGTCTCACTTACAGGACGGGTGTTTTTTTTTTTCTCCAGAAATCGACACTTCTTTGGGAACGTGCCAGAATCTCTGAGTCACATTTCTCCTCGTTTATCCTTAGAAGCGTGATGTGAGACGTGCTTCACTCAGCGTCTCACACTCTGGTGCACTGCAGAGCTGAAAAAGCTCTATGTTTGTAATATTGATAATATAAAATAGCCAAGAAATAGTATAATCAGGTGTAAATATATTTTATTTAAATGAGAAGAGTCTACATTTACAGAAAGACCTTTAGAAGTGCAAGGAGCCAGTCCGGGTTTAACATCCACTCATTGATCACAGCTTTTCTAGACGGGGCAACCACCAATCTCTGGGAAACTTCACAGTTAACTAGGGCTCAGTGGGAGCTTTAGAAAGACCCCTTGTTTGTCATAATAACCCACGGCGAGCTGGAGTTATTAAGACAAAGACTATCGCAATGGACAAAAGTATAAGGACTCCGCTCTAGAATTTAGCACAGCTGGAACGATTGCTACTCCTGAGTATTGAATATGTCCACTGTATTGTTGGGGTTTCCAAAAAACTCCAGACTTCAGTCAATTCATTGGTGGAAATTAAGCATGCAAAATTTTTTAATCTGCCGGTGTTTAGTACGGTGAGTGAGGCATCACTGTCTGAATGTCCTGTCCAGACGATTCCTGCCAGTCCGCTGATAGCCCTGTCGGGATCAACTCTTTTAACAGCACCGACAGAAACACGGTGCTGAGGAGCCTTTACCGGTAATTAATCGTGACTTTTCAAATCACGGTTAATCGCAAAACCTATTAAGGACCATTCTTCATACAGAAGCATTTATTGGCTGACAGAGGTATCGTTGGGTCTTACAGGGGAACAGATTATGACTCTCAGCCCTCACACAATATATATAATGACATAATAAGCTACGGTTTCCCTCCGAGTGCAGTTTACTGTCCAGTGATGTGTTGGTGCATGTTTGAACAAGACGTGGCTGGTTTTAACATGACTAATGTGTTAGAATTTATCCTACCAGTGTTGATGGTGTGGTGTGATAGGGGTGGAAACTGGAGAGGATGCAGTTCAATGGAAAACATGTCTTTGTCCTGTGTTTGTCTGAATACAGATCATTATTGCCTTATATGATATTGAATAAACAAATTATGAGAGCTTTTGATTACAATGTATAATCCAGAAGTATTAACAAACTATATTATATTTTATATTGTCTAAGAGAGAAGAGCTCACATTTTTTTAAGCTACCTCAGGGTTACAGCTGTGGGGTTCGAATCCTACCTTCAGTACACCACCACTGCGTTCCTGAGCAAGACAAATAAAAGTGTCTGATAAATGCCATAAAGTAAATTGATCTTTCTGCTGCAAGAATTCCATTGAAGTAAAATGACAAATCCAATTTTATATATTAAATAAAGCAAAATTTTGACAAGCCATGTGCACATGCAAAATGAACTGTGTTTTCGGTAACACATGTAGAGCTCGGGCCCAAAAAATGAAATTCCACCCGAGCGCACCTTGTGTCTGAGCCCAGCCTGGCCCGACATATTAACTTCAATTTTCGTTATAACGAACGATCTAAACCGTGGGTGCGTTTTTAAACTGACACTCCAAGCTCCGAGTACTCAAATGCTGGATCACATCCCAAGGATAGAGGCCGGAAATATCCGGCCGACCCGGGTTCAGGCAGAGAATCTTTTTGGCTGAAACTGAAATTGAAAATAAGGAAACACCCTGGCCAAAAACCGAGACTGAAAACCGAAAGGAATTATTATTAAATTATTTTAAAAAAATGTATCTGTATACAATTTTGAACATATTGATTTAGCATTCATACAATGCACAATATAAAATAATGTTTGAAATATATTTTTTTCTTGGCCCCACTCATAACCAGCCTAAAATTAAGAAAGCTGAAATATTTTACATTTAAATCTCTTCTCTCATAGAACTAGTGAATTCAGTTTAATTTCAGTGCTTGAACAAACTGCATTCAGAATAAGTGCTCTTTCGAGAAGTGTCAAAACAAAGGCTGAAATATATTAATTCTATTAAATGGAAAACTGACTTCCCTTTTTAAAAACACAGACAGAAAGTGGCCATTCAGTCATAAATGAACACAACCCCACACTCGAGGTGCTATTAAAGTCAACAGGTGAGACTGGAACTCCACAGGTCCTGATCACGGGGGGGGGGCTCTAACCATTACACCACCAGGTCTTATAGACTAACAGGGCTGGAAGGATAAATTAACCCCCATATAGAGAAAAAAGGCCTTTCTGCGTGTCTCTTTCTTAGTAATATAGAAACATGCTGACACTAAACGAATCTGTCGGTGGTGGACATGTTTGCGTCATCTGCGTCATTATATATATCTATATAAACAAATTTATTCATACCCCTTAGTAATTTTAGCTTAGTTACAAGCAAGTTAGCTCTTGATTGGAAATGACACAGGTGACTCATAGAACAGAAAAAGACGATGTACAAGAGGCGTCACTGTGGAGAAAAATATTTGGCATTTGTGGCCAAATTTTCGGTGCATCCCTACTCAAAACACATGTTCTTATTCCCCTCCCCCCTCTCTGTCCAGGAGCCCGATGGGTCCTTCTCGGCGCTGACCCTCTCGAATGACCACAATGCACAGAATGAGGCAGAGGTGCAGCGGGTGCGGGCGGAGCACCCGCGGTCGGAGTCGAAGACGGTAGTGAAGCAGGACCGCCTGCTGGGGCTGCTGATGCCATTCCGGGCGTTCGGGGACGTCAAATTCAAGTGGAGCATCGAGCTGCAGCGGCGCGTGCTGGAGTCCGGGCCCGACCAGCTCCATGAGAATGAGCACGCCAAGTTCATCCCGCCCAACTACCACACCCCGCCATACCTGACGGCCGAGCCCGAGGTGACGCGGCACCGCCTGCGGCCACAGGACCGCTTCCTGGTGCTGGGCTCGGACGGGCTGTGGGAGACGCTGCACCGGCAGGAGGTGGTGCGTGTGGTGGGTGAGTACCTGACCGGCGTGCACCAGCAGCAGCCCATCAGCGTGGGCGGCTACAGGGTTACCCTCGGCCAGATGCAGGGGCTGCTGCAGGAGAGGAAGGCGCACGTCTCGTCCACCTTCGAGGACCAGAACGCGGCCACCCACCTGATCCGCCGTGCCGTGGGCAGCAACGAGTTCGGCGCCGTCGACCACGAGAGGCTCTCCAAGATGTTGAGCCTGCCTGAGGAGCTGGCCCGCATGTATAGGGATGACATCACCATCATCATCGTGCAGTTCAACCCGCACGTCATCGGGGCGCAGCAGAACTGAGAGCTTCCCGTCGTTTATTTGTCTGTTACACACGCTTGCATGTTGCTCACAAAGGATTCCGTGAACGTGGTTGTAGGTTCTGGAGGACCCCTTCTAGGACTAGGTACAGAAAATGAATAAATATATGCAAATAACAAGTTAGTGATTCCCGAACAGTAGGTTTGTTGACTATTTTTAAACTGGCATTAACAAAAAATGAGCTCCTGGAAATGGAAATATTCAATACACTGATTTTAATAACGTTCATACAGTACATAATTTAGTACAGGAGTCATCACAAGTCCAAAGTCCTGCCCCCTTTTTTTCTATAGTGAGTGCCACCACCTACCTGTAGCGCTAATGTGGATGATACCAAGTTTTAAATTGCATGTTTCAGCATCCTCCCTGCTCCGACCTGGTCCAGGGCAGGGGTACTCCAGGACCACCAGACATTATTTTATTATCGGTCTTGTGTTCAGGTTAGTAATCCAAGACTACGCCATTGTAAGCTATGGGGGGTGGGTTAATTTCTGAAAATGTCTCATATTAAACAAAACAGAATTCAGTTTGTTTCTCGTAAGCCAGGTCTTAACGGTTCTTCAGCCTCGGAGGTTAAAATGTACACGTCTCTTAAAGTGGAGAGTTCAGTCAGGCGAAATGTGCCAAAACATTTAACGTCGTTAACGTTGTGTGTTTGATCTGTGTTTTATTTTTTAGGTAAATATTTTTTTATTCTTGATGTCTAGCTGGGAGAAGGGCTGAGAAACGGAAACGGCGTTTAAATTTCGAAAACGGATGCTCCGTCTTGGTATAAAATGGAATGGGCATGTTGGAAAGTGTTTCTTGTGGTTAAAACTGAATATTTATGTCAATCAAATATTTGCCTTAATACTGGTGTCATGTAAAGAATCATATAAAGTGTTGGGTGTCTTCCAGAATGTGAATTTTCTCATGCTGACCTTAAGACCAGAGCTAGAATGTTGAATTCCAAGGGCTAGATTGCCAAAAGCGTTGTGACAGAGAGACTAAACAAGTACGATTTGCATTGGTAATTCAAGTTAAAAATTAATACAGGTGTGACAGGTCATTATACTAAGATTTCCGTTGTAAAAAAAGCTAGTGTGTGTTAAATATTTAGCTCTCGGCCCACATTTCTGATGCAGAGAGTCTGGAAAATTTTAAGTAATTTCAGAAGCTGTCAAGCACTTCACTGCTAAAACGTGAGTGCTAGTATTGATTCTGCCTTTACTTCCATACAGGCATCAACTCTAATATTTTCTTTCCATTCAGAATCCTGTGTATTCCATACTTCTGTCACAAATGCTTGTTTATTTTAAAATTAGTTGAATGGACTCTTTGCAGTTACCGTGACCTGGTCTCCTCAGGTCGTCATAAATCAGCCTTTTGCACTCTGAACACACTCCACAGGGGGGCGCTGTTGGAACAATTAAATAAAATTCAATCTATTATGATTTGGAGTACATGATTTAATCGTACAAATATTCTGTGGATAACTCGAATAGTTGTATAATCAGTTGTGAGGTCCTGGTAATCCAGTACATTTTCTTCTGGTGCTTTGTGTTATATGAAGGAGTGCAGGATACGGACTAAATATTTTCTTATGAATGTATTTTGTGCTTTGATTTTGGCAAATTTGGGTGACCCCCTGATGTGATGCGATTTGAACTGTTGTGTGACATCAGCATTGCACTGACCAAACGTCCCACAGATAAATGATACAGTGTGATACAAATTAGCTCTGCACTTGTTTTGCTCTTATAGTTTTTAACCAGCCCGACCCATTTATTGGGGGTTTTCTACTGGCTGGTACCAGTATGGTTTGGTTCGGTTCAGCTCGCTTTATTTGCTTTTCCCTCACTAAATTCTGGTACGTGGTACCATTCTGGTGGGGGTTCTCCACTGACTGGTACTGGCTCGGCTTGATTTAGTTCGGTTCTACTCTGTTCAGTTTGGTTTCGAAGCTACAGTTTTCCATAGATAAACCAATCATTGACCTCCAATATGTATGCATTATCATTTAGGGACCAGTCAGTGGAGAACCTATGAAACCGAACTAAACAGAACTGAGCTGGTACCAGTCAGCAGAAAACCAACAGTCCTGAACCAAACAGAACCTCATAGAACCGAACTAAACAGAACTGAGCTGGTACCAGTCAGTGGAAAACCAACAGTCTGAAACCAAACTGAACCGAGTAGAACAGAGTTGAACCGAACTGAGCTGGTACCAGTCAGTGGAGAACCTACAAAACCAAACAGAACCTCGTAGAACCGAACTAAACAGAATCGAGCTGGTACCAGTCAGCGAAAACCAACTTGTCCGAAACCGAACTGAACCAAATAGAACCAAATTGAACCCGAACTGAGCTGGTACCAGACAGTAAAGAACCTATGAAACCAAACTGAACCTCGTAGAACTGAACTGAAAAGAACCGATCTGGCTGGTACCAGTCAGTGGAGAAACCTCAATATTTACTTGTCCGATGTTTCAATGCATGTACGGTAAAGTATTAAGCCATACTCAACTTTCATATTTCATAACTGAACTAGACATCTCGTGACTCTAGGAGGGAACAGAGACTCAGAGGAACCGGTTTAGAACCTCTGGTCTGTGTGTGATGCCTGTGATGTCGAACCTCAGTTTAAAATCTGCCTGACCTGTTTTTGTACTGTTTGTGACTTGACTGGCACTCCAGACCTGGAATGACTCGTGTGAGTGGTGAACGGTTCTCTTATTCCTGTCTGTTTCGGTTCTAAATTCTATAGTAAATAGTAAATTTTTATCTAGATTACAAAACTTTAATTGAATTTACAATAGACCTTCTATACAAACTAAATAAGATCTGAAGGGTCGGTGTCCGGCTCAGCCTGATGGTTCTCCTCAAACACCTTCACTAAACCGGACTTTAATCTGGGACGAAAACCAGAAGGTTCTGAGCAGGGAAATCACCAGACCCTCCCGGAACATGACCCTCCAGGCCCAGAGCTCCACAAGCCTGGTTTAATGCAAGTCCTTCAGATGTGAGAACATTCCTGCAGCGAGTTTTTCAAGTATCTGCAGAAATGCCACAAATCTGTTCTTTCGGCTAATTATGGTTCTTCAAGTATAGAGGTGGAGTCCTGAGTGATGAAAAATTGGTAAAACTTAAAATTATTGTAACGCTTTTGAATAATGCAGCATGGCAAACAAGAAATAACCCAAACCTGAAAGATTCTGCTTAGTTATTGTGAATTTTAAGAACTGACACTACAATAAAGGTCAAGGAAAATTTATATTTCAGTTTTACAGTGAGAAATGCTTTTAAAGCTGGTGTCGTTACTCCAGCAGGGTCTTTATTTTAATGCCTGTATTTTACGGAGAGACTGGCAGAGGTTGTTTTATGTAGTTGGTACATGATCTGTACATATTCATATTAAGAAGACATATTTATCTTCAAGAAAAAGGCTTTGATAAATATGTAAAGGTCATTATATTTAGCTCAAAGTTTAAATAATGAAATATTTACAACTTGTACTGGATTATTTACAGTTGGACCACATTTACTGGTGTCCAAATGTGGCTTTATTTACTAACTCTATTTTGTATTTTAGGATATTTTAATAAAACCTTAAATGTCAGCCACACATCTTTGCAGTTTTTTGTGTGCATCCATTCCTTCCTGTGTCCATCTCTGTTGCAGTCCATCTCACTGGCTATTTTAGTAGGCCCGAGATTTTTCCGGATAACTCCACAAACAGCAAGAGACTCCACATTCTAATAATTTGGCTCCTAACCCACAGATTTGTGAATTTGTGCAATTGGAACTTCCTTAAAGGGGACCTATTATTCAAAATTCACTTAAGTTATTACAGGCCTATGAGCTGCAAACATCTTCGTTAATTTATTTGCACAAAATCACTCTCACATAAAAATACATCACCAGATTTATTCAAATTATCAGACACTTTCAAAACGAGCCGACGTCAGATAGAACCGCCCCTCATCTGTCGAGACCCCGCCCACTAGCCTGTTGCTTGTAGCCCTTTTAGTGGCCAACTGTGTGGGCCACTGCAGCGGCAAAAACTCGCTCAGAACTCTAGCCAATTGGTTCGAGAAAGGGTTCATTACTCGAAGCTTAATAGGCACACGACACCACCTACTGGCCAGATGTATAATTACAAAAAATGTATGACCAAATAATTGCTCAACATGAATGATCACATATGTGTATAATAAAATATTGTTTGAGTGTATTCTGTGTGTTAATTTTTCACAAAATGGTAATATCATATGATATGGAAAGTTGTGTATGCTTGTGCAGCTTGGACAATGATGTGCAGAACAGCGGGGGGTTATTCATTTTTATTCAGAAATAAGTTTTCCAACATTTTGGCGATTTTAAGCGATTCCTTTTCTTTTTTGCACAACCTCTCTGGCCTTTGAAAACACTTGGTGTGCACAAAAACGTAAGAGCAAGACTGTATAAATTGGGGTACAGTAATTTTTGACTCTCCCAGTACTCAAGAGGGTTTTCCAGTCTGCTTATATCCCTGAAATTAGTTTTTGCAGGGATGTCGGCTATCTCTCTCTCCAAACTACATAAACGCTATCCAAACTCTAGAATCAAAACTATCGAAACACTGAACTGACCGCAACTCTATCAAAAACCCCCATTTTGAATGTGGCCTTGCGGCAAATTCTGAACCACTTCCCGATGCAGTCACGTGGTACAGCAGGCAGCGAGGCTTTGGACGTCATCATTTTTGGCTCCTCCCCTAAATGAAGCAAGTCTCGATACGCGCTTCGCAGAAACGCCCCCTCCAGTACTCGACACATGCTCCGAAGCCTCGGCACGTCTCGTACATCACTAGCTGTTGGTTAAGGCGAAGAAATTGGCGTGAAAATGCACCAGTCACGGCGTAAAATGTGTTTTGTTCCCATTTGTGTATAAGATAAGGCTCCGCTACGTCCCGACACCAGATCCCACTCACGGCTACAAGTTTTAAGAAGGGCTGCCAACTTTTACCAAAACGTTTTGGAGGGGTGGACTGCTGCAACATTAGGTGGTCCATCTACCATTGTGGAGTGTGCACAATGGGGGAAAAATAGAAAATAATAAATTTTCAGGGTGAGAAATCGGACGTGTGGCGTGAGAGTGCGTGAAAACAGTCAGATGTGTGTGTCTCACGCACATTGTGTGAGATTTTGCAGCCCTGTTGTCTTGCTCTGTGTCCGAATTGAGGTTGAACATGTAGGACTGAAAACCGTATGTTTTCTGCCTTCTCCAAATGTGTTAATTGTTATTAGAGACCAAAAAAGTTTTCTTACATCGAACAAGTCTGAAACAGTTGGAGCAGATTGGGCCATCCTCTTTGCCTCACAGTTTGTGTGGAATTCAATGAGTGGGCAGTCCCTCAGTGGTGTTATTTACAGACACGAGTGGGCCACCTCAGTGTGCCTTTGTTACCTTCTCTCTTTACGGCCAGTGTTTGTTGGTGGTGTTTGCCAGGGCCTGCTGGTGGTTAAGTGCTTATGTATTGTGTCCTGGTTGTAAGGTAGGTCAGCCTTTTGTTTTTACCTTAGTTAGGGGATCTGGATTTTTGCTGCTTTATTTTTAGTTGATGCTGGTGCTTGGGCTCAATAGCTGTTGCTGTGTCTTCACATGGAGGCAGAATTACCCTTGTAAGCCTGTCCTAGGGATGAAGCTTGGGGGTTTCTATGTGTATGGTGGATGGTTTAGTGAAGTGTTTGTCGGCACTTGTATTCCTTCCCCTTGCTTTGTGTAGTAAACCTGGAAACTCAGGTAATTCACAGAAACACCATCCACTGTCTCTACATTCCACTCATCAAGAAGGTGGTAGGACGTATTGTTACTGGTGAGCATATGCACTGTAGCCTAATTGCTATTTTTATTTCTTATTTCTGTAGGGCTGCGTGGAGTGTGTTGTGCTTCTTTCTGTAGCCTCACATCTGCTGGGCCTATTTCAGAGATGGCCATCTAAGGCCCCTGATGCTGCTGCTGTTTTGTCTAGTCTGATAATGTTTTGTTTGATTCTGCTCTGTTTAGTTTGATTGTGTTTGTTTGTCTTACATTCGATTTGATTTCATTTTTTTTTTATCATTTAGTTATTGTTTTGTTGTCATTATATTTTAGTTTTTGTTTCTTTTTCTTTTACTCTGCGAGCCTACTGAGTGTCTTTGAGTCATAGGTCCTAAATTACAGTGAAACACTGGTGCTTGTGTGGAGTAAGTGTGATCACGTGCGGTCGGAGGTGCCGCCAGAAATATTGGGTCGTGAAAAATTTGAATTTTGGGCAACATTATTAAGATTATTAATAATGATTATTAATGAAGATTATTATTAAGATAATATTACTAGCCCCTAACAGGGCCCCATGTCAGTGCTGGGTCCCTAGAATCGCTCTAACCTTTCCCCCCCGGCGGCGCTCCTGCGTGTGGTGTGTAGTGTTTTTTTTTCCCCTTTTTATAGATTTAGCTGTAATTTAGTCCAATCAGTAGCTCCTGGTTACATGTTAGTTTTTAGTTTTTTTGTACTTGCAATAAGAAATAAATATTGTACATCTTATGTGGAGATCACGTCTCAGTGTGAATTCGAACCTGAGGGGCTAAGTTCAATCTGTGTTTATGTCGTACTTCTTTGGGATTGTCTTTTTTTGGGGGAGGAGAACGACAAAACCGCAGCAGTTATCTTTGTTCAAGTTCTGGTAAGTTCTTCCTTAGATTGCCTGAAGTCAATATGGAGGAGAAAGTGCAACAACTTAAGGAACTAGTGCTACAGCTTAAGGCATATAAGGAGAGGCTACGCCAAGAAGGGGCTACAGCTCAAAGAAGTTTGGGTATGGCAACCTCCTGTTCAGCTTCTGTAGCTAGTAATCCTTCATCAGTGGGTACTAGTGCTGGCATTTCTGAACGGTTGGTGGTTGTCCCTCGAGATCATTAATGTCCAATGCTTAATGGTAAGACAGGCATAGGAATAGCTGAATGAGTAGAGGAGGTGCAGGCATGTATGCAGGGGCACCACCTTTCAAGTAGTGACCATGCATTTATTTATTTTTTGATCATTTAGAAGGGGACCCCCGGGAGGAGATTAAGGATCATCCCAGTGTAGAACGAGGGGACCCTGTTAAGGTTTTGGCTATAATAAAATATCTATATGGTTTTTCTCAGTCATATGTAATCTTGCAGCAAGCTTTCTTCTCCAGGAGGCAGCAGGAAGGGGAGACTTTTCAAGAGTTCTCACTGGCTTTAATGGGTTTAATGGAAGAGGTGAATCAGAGTTCTCCCGAGTATATGTTTAATGCTGGGGTTTTGCTTCGTGATCAGTTTGTGGAACATGTTCTTGACAACAGTTGGCTCAAAGCCAGGAGAAACCCCTAGTTTATTGTCTTTCTGTCCAAACATTAATGTACTGATTGGAGGAGTCAATGTTCCATGTTTACTGGAAACTGGTTCCATGGTTTCTACAGTAACTGAGAGCTTTTTCTTACAGCAGTATGGTACCTGGGACCAGGATAGTCTCCAGAATTGCCTTTGGTTAGAGTTGCGGTTTCAATGGGCTTGCAATTCCATTTATCGGTTACCTGGAGTTGGATGTGCGCTTATGTGACAAGGTGATTTCTCGCTGTGGAATCTTGGTTGTTAAGCATCCACCTGGGTCTTTATCACATGTTTCTAGTGTTCTGGGAATTAATGTTATTAGTCGGTGCTATGAAGAACTTTTTGAGACTTTTTGAATCATCTTCTGTATTGCAGGCTCCTGGTCCAGTCGTGGAGGCCTTGCAGCAGTGCCATCAGTTCGCCGTTCAAGCTTCCCGAGATCTTGTTAGCTCTGTCCGGGTTCGTGGTGCTCAGGTGTTGCGGATACCAGGTGGTGTTACGAAACTGGTCTCCAGTACCTGTGCTGTATTGTCTGAACAGGAGCAGGTAGAGGTTAGACTTCTGCTGCAGAAGTATAGTTCTGTGTTTTCTACTCATGAGAGTGATTTAGGTTGTACCGACCTTATTTCACATGACATCCCCCATGTTGATGATGTACCTGTTCGGTAGAGATATAGGTGCATCCCTCCCTGAGTATGAGTTGGTGAAGTGCCATATTAATCAGCTTTTGGAAGCCCAGGTAATTAGAGAGAGCAGTAGTCCCTATGCTTCCTCCATTGTTTTGGCTAGGAAAAAAGATGGTAGTCTGCGTATGTGCGTGGACTATCACCTGCTTAACCATAAGACAAGGAAGGATGCTTTTCCCCTGCCTTGCATTAAGGAGAGCTTAGATGCACTTTTTGGGGCCCGGTGGTTTTCGACTTTAGATCTGGCCAGTGGTTATAACCAGGTTCCAGTGTCTGAGCAGGATAAAGACAGCTTTTTGTAATCCATTTGGCTTGTTTGAGTGGAACCGGATGCCTTTCGGTTTATGTAATGCCCCAAGCATCTTTCAGCGTCTCATGCATAGGATGTTTAGAGATCAGCAGTTTCAGTCCCTTCTTTACTTGGATGATATTGTGGTGTTCTCCTCATCTGTATCCTAACACCTTCAGCAGCTGGAGGTTGTTTTCGATCATCTCCAGAGGCAAGGATTGAAGGTAAAGCTGGAAAAGTGTGCATTTTTTAAACAGGAGGTTGGTTATTTGGGGCAAGTTATTTCTAGTAAAGGCGTTTCCACGGATAAGGCTAAGATTGAGGCAGTGGCTAATTGGCAGCGTCCTTGTCAGCTGTCAGAGTTACTATCTTTTCATGGGTTTGCCAGCTATTTTAGGTGCTTTGTAGAGGGATTTGCTGCTTTGGCAGGCCCTCTGCAAAAGTTGGTGGCAGAACTAGCCGGGTCAAAGTCCAAGAAGGGGTCAGGCCAGGTGCTGAGTTTTATTTATTTATTAGTTTATTTAACAGGGACAATGCAGTATAACATTGCTACAATTTCATGTGGCCGATGCTCTACATATAGGCTTCTAGCCAGAGGCTAATTTGCAGCCC
>JBBKCR010164560.1:0-16069 GCA_037577295.1 Ladigesia roloffi | reverse complement strand
TGTGTGTGTGTGTGTGTGTGTGTGTGTGTGTGTGTGTGTGTGTGTGTGTGTGTGTGTGTGTGTGTGTGAGTGTGTGTATATGCACGCGTGTGATTTACAAGATCATCATCTTTGTTTGTTGTATGTCCATATTTCAGAAGTTTAGCAGACACTGGTACAATACACAAATCTACTTATTACAGTGAAAGTGATCATTCAGTCGTACATGAATACAACACCGGCAGGAACACAGAACCCGTGGAGCAGTGTGTGGGGACAGTACTTTGCTCAGGGTATGACGCAGTCTTGGGCATTAAACCCACAACTTCCTGATCGCAGGGCGAACGCTCAAACCACTAGGCTATGATCTACTGTTAGGTAATCAAATATCTCTCCCATTTCTGGTTTTCTGTGACTGCTCGATTTTCACTTGGGTTGTGGGTATCTGGAGGGACTTACATATCTTCCTGATGTTCTTCCTGAGAAAGCACTTATAAAGTGCCTTTCTGTTTGAAATGTGTTAACCAAATGTGCTGAACTACAGTATCTGGTGGGAGTTACAAAATCCACAAATTTTTCTCTAATGTGTCTATGCCCTCTAGCCAAGGGTCCTCAGGAGTGAGCAGGTGAGGTTTTCTGTTTTCAGGCACAGCAAGAGTTTTACTGGCTTAAATGTGTGTATTTTCAGCACAGTGTGTGTGAGTTCATGTGTCTGAGAGTGTCTATGTGTGTGTGTGTGAGTGCACATGCATTGTTAGTATGTGTGGGATGTGTGTGTGGGTAGTAATGTGTCACTATTTGTATGCAATTGTAAATGATGATAAGCATCCCCTGAAGTACCATGCAGATAAAGATCTGAGTTCATCTGTGTCAATAGATTCTCTGTCTGTTTTATTCAGTCTCTCTCTCTCTCTCGATCTCTCTCTCTCTCTCTCTTTCTCTCTTCTCTCTCTCTCTCTCTTTCTCTCTCTCATTCTCTGTCTTTCTTCTTTTTTCTCTCGATTTTTTTCTCTTCAGTTCTCTTTCATTCTTCTTGTGCCCTCTGTGCCCAGCATGCTGCTGTCTGGGCATTTGACCCAAAAAGTCCCCACCTCTCTATCTAAAAGAATAGCCCTCTCTCTCTCTCTCTCTTTCTCTCTCTCTCTCTCTCTCTTTCTCTCTCTCTATCTCTTTCTCTCATTCTCTCTCTCTCGCTCTCTCTCTTTAACTTTCTTCAGAGGCAAACTTGCCCTGCTATCATTATCATAATCAACAGCATGCCTGTGTGTGTGTGCCTTGGCCACCATAATTATATAATTAGGCCTTGTGTCAAAGTCCTTTTAGAAGGGCCACGTGTGTAGAAGGGCCTTTTGAGCACTTGTGTGTGTGTGTGTGAACCTCTGTGCTTAGGAATGTGGCTAACTTGGCATTTTTGATCTAAAGGGCAGCTTCCTGCAGATGTGTGCCAGCACTGTAGGATGAGATCATGCCTGAGGATGCCTACTCACTGCAGCCGCTGGTACTATTGCATACTCCTACTGTCTCTGTCCGTCCCTCTGTCCGTCTCTGTCTCTCACTCTCAAGTGTGCACAGAACAATTTCAATCCAGGATTGATATGAAAATCAAACACCTAAAACAATATTATGGGACATCTCTCATTTGCCATATTTAATGGAAATGTTAAATGGTGGGAAAGCTCGAGCCTACTGTTGAGTTGGGGTTAGTTTTACACCTATAGGTATGGTAATGGTTTTACATAAATAGGTATGGTAAAGTACCTTAGTGAATTGTGTTCTGTCCAAATCCATATCAGTAATTGTTTATGGAATGCTCATTCCCGTGTCTGTGAAATTCAGAAAAAAAAACCCAAAATATTTTGTGCACTCTCATGCATTTTTTCTCAGTCTTTGTCTCTCACAATAGCCTGCACACTGTCTGAGGTGCTTTGCATTTCCACATTGGGAGTGGGTGAATGTGCCCATCAGTGAAACCATGGATAATGAGAGTGGTATATTTTTATTTGTGGAAATGTTGTAGTGGATTTTGTCCAAGTTTGTCTAAAGGCAGGTTTCTCAACCACTTTGCCTGGACCACTGATGGGCTGCGAACGTTTTTGGGCCGCGGATGTCAAATTGAAACAGGCTATTGGTCCGCAATTGGTTATTTAAGATGATCTAATGTGGCAAAGTGGGCCTTGGCAACATGCTGTGATATATAGGTGGGCCTTAATGTTGAACAGGTTGAGAACCATTGGTCTAAAGTGTACTAAGCATTCATGCAAGTAGAAGTGACAGCATGCAGAAACTTTCATGCAGGTAGGCTAATAGATAATCCGAGGCAAGATCAGCAATTAGACAACAAATTATACTGATAATAAGCTCCAAAATGTCATACAGGTGTGTCAGATATCAGTTGTTTAGTCACTTAGCTGATGTTGGTGTTCTAGGTTTAGCAGTACCAGCCGAACAGGCCTGGGTTGTGTCAGGGCTCGAAGCTGCAGGGACGGGTTAAAACTTTCATTTCATTCCCATGCAGAGCTCTGATCGGAAGGCATTTGCAGTTGGAGATGCTGAAATTGTGGCCAGCATATTCAGTACCTAAGCAATAACATCATGCTAAGTCCTGTGACAAATCTTTTTTTCCTGTTTGGATAGTTTGGATGGTTTACATAATGTCTTGAGAGACATATGACAAGTAGATATATTAATGGGGCAAATTGT
Organism: Ladigesia roloffi; assembly: GCA_037577295.1. Lineage (NCBI taxonomy): Eukaryota > Metazoa > Chordata > Actinopteri > Characiformes > Alestidae > Ladigesia > Ladigesia roloffi. Next base: position 13,390 of record JBBKCR010164560.1, on the reverse strand, counting down.
GCTGCAGAATTTGCCATCAATGCAACCACTGATGCAGATTAGTGTTCAGTCTGTTCTCTGTCATCCTGCAAGACATTTATGCAAATGAGAAGACTGGTAGCTAATCATCTTCTTTTTTTTGGCACAGTAAGTATTTTGTCACATGTCCTTCCCACAGTGAACACAAACGCACAAAAGAGATATGCAACGCAAGGCAGAAGATAATTGCTTTGACATTTGAATGCTTGAAATGTTTAGAAACAATATTAGGCCTGTTTCATCTAGGCTCAGAATGTTTTGATCCACTTCGGGTCTAGACAGCCAAACATTCATACATCTTAGCGACAAATGTGTAAATGTATAAACACAAACATGACGTGCAAATGTATAAAATATCAGTTTTTAGATTTTTACTATAACAGAACATCTATGAATGCAATAAAGAACAGTTTCACAATGGCAGCCTTGTCATGTATGTACTACAATCACAATTTATAAATGAATCAGGGTTGATCACGTGTCCAAAATTTCCATTCCTGCAGTAGCAGATAGCCACATTGCAAAAAGCATTAAGAGATTTTTTCAAGCAGTGAATTTAATGGTTGGATTTTCTTGCACTTATCCATGATTCTTGACTTTAAAACTAAATTTAAAAAACAAAAAAACATATTCAGAAGATTTCTTTCTAATCTATATTGCTGCATATTGCTAGTTGCAATACTACTTGGGGCCATGGTACAGTTATATTAATGATAATAGCAGAAATATTAAAACTGGTGTATTGTATTCCAAACAGTGTAAATATAGTACAAATAATAAATGTGTAGTGTGCAAGTAAGTAATTAAAGTAAGTACATTTTATTTCTGTATCGCTTTAAAACAACCCTAGTTTACCAAAGTGCTTTACATTCAGTGCATATGTAAAATGTTTAGCAGAAAGCAGCAAAATATAAACAGAATACAGTTACGCAGAGTTAAAAGCCAGAGTAAATAATAAGTCTTAAGAGGTTTCTTAAAATAGTCATAGCCAGTTGGTGATCTACCCTGCACTGGAAGGCTGTTCCAGAGCTTCGAGCCTGTAACTGAGAAAGCCCTGTCTCCTGTAGTTTTTAACCTAGTCCTTGGAACATGAAGCAAGAGATGGTTTGATGATCTCAACGTTCTAGTTGGAGTGTAAGGGACTAAGATCAGTCGAATAAGAAGGCGCCACTTCATGGAGGCTCTTAAAAACCAGTAATAATATTTTGTATGAAATTCTCAAATGTACAGGAAGCCAATGCAGCTTGGCCAGAACCAGTGATGTTATTTAAAGTTATTTAGTAAACAAATGTTACACTCTTAAGACTGAATGTGCTGCCACCAATACATTCAAGATTTTTTGTGTTTAAAATTACATAACCTTACAATAATTTGAGAGAATAAACGTCAGCATTCAATGTTAAACTAGAGGCAATATTCTAGAAATATATGCTGTATGTGCATGGGATATGCCTTCAGATATTTCAGATCTGATCCAAACTTCATCTGCAGAGAAAAAAGTGATGTAAATAAAGACATTTATAAAGAGCCTCAAGAAACTTTTCAAAGGTTAAAAATCTCCTAAAGGTTCAATTGCACCAGGAATCCAAACACCAGGGGTGTTTTTTGTTGCCAACTTAATGTCAAGTCTAAATTTGAGAGCACCACTTCCATATACAGTTCAAATCAGTCATAAACAGAACTCATTAAAGTATCCCTGTTAGTCATTTAAGTATCCCTATAGTATTAAAATGTCCTACTTTCACTATACAGTCTTGCCTAGCAGAACTACAGCTTGTCCAGTGAACGCCAGAGGGCTGCAGGATTTTGGCCATGTGCAGATAAGCTCTGGAGGCGTTTGGTTTGGAGATAGCATAGCCAGGCTATTGTTGACCTGCAGGAGCCAAGCCGGGGGATAAGAATAATCTAGACTGGAGCAGGTTGCAAACCTGAGATTAAAGTTTGGGTTAAAGCTACAGAAGGCGTGAGAGCAGTTGTCCTTTAAAACAAAGAGAAGACAAACACATGAATCCATGTTACTTACGTAAGACATACTTGACCTCTCTGGCTAAAGGCCAATAATAGCACTAAAGGGGTTTAGACACCAGTATTAAAAAATGCTGCCCTTTTGGTCAGGACCGCTGCCAAAGTCTGCCATGTGCATGACCTGTCAAAAGTTTGGGAACACCTTACCTCCTGTAGAAATTCACTGTTTATTTTCAACCAAGCAAATATTCAGGTTTTACATAAAAAAAATATGTATTAATGAATATGTTCTCATTTACTGAAAGCTTTTGGGAAGCTAGGTCATGGAAGTGTGCAGTAGCAGTAGTAGTAGCTGAATATTCTGAACCAAATGTTAACACCCCAGAGGGCCCAGTTCCACCTCTGATTCAGAAACCCCCAGAGTCGCCAGCAGAATTCCCCCTTCATTTAACACTGCCTCCATAGTTTTGCTAGTGACAGTATTGGTTATGTGTTTTGCATTGGTTCTGGTGCAGTTTGAATTTGTCCCTTATTGAAACGTCCACTCAGCTTTTCCTACTGTTTAAAAATAAATAAACAGGGCACACTGAAAATCAAAGGCGAATGTCCAGCAGGCAGACTTACAGAGATCATGAAAGGGCATTTAAATAGCAGTAGATGATTCCCATGGCATTCCACCACATCTGTCTCTCTCTTTGTGTCTCTCTCTCCTGTTGTCTCTGCCTCTTTCTGTCTCTCTCTCCCCGCTCTCTCTTTCTCTCTGTCTCTTGCTCTTTCACTCTCTGTGTCTCTCACTCTCTCTCTTTCTTTCTCTCTCTCTCTTTCTCTATGTCTCTTGCTCTTTCGCTATCTTTCTCTCTTCCTCTCTCTCTGTCTCTCTCAGTCTCTTGCTCTTTCAGTCTGTCTCACTATCTCTGTCTCTGTGTCTCTCACTCTCTCTCTTTCTGTCTCTCTCTCTCTTTCTCTATGTCTCTTGCTCTTTTGCTATCTTTCTCTCTTCCTCTCTCTCTGTCTCTCTCAGTCTCTTGCTCTTTCAGTCTCTGTCTCATTATCTCTCTGTCTCTGTGTCTCTCACTCTCTCTTTTTCTCTCTCTCTCTCTTTCTCTCTCTCTCTCTCTCTCTCTCTCTCTCTCTCTGTATTTATTATTTGACTGCGTCTCACTTTTATGTCTGTGTTTATGTTTTTAAATTTAAACTAACCGTTATTGAACCAGTTAGTCTGTAAGCAGCCTCTTGCAGTTCAGTCTGGTTTGGCTTAAAGAAACATTTTCCAACCTGTTCTGTTTCACTCTGTTCTTCACTTTTAGCCCCTTTTGCTCCCTCGTTACCCCTGCTGAGAGCTACAGTGTATGCGAAAGAATGCCTGGAGGACTCATGCACTTTCCCATCAGAAAGAGCAGTATGGCTCTTTCATGTCCACGCCAACACCATGTCATGAAAGAGTAAAACGACTGCCATGCTTCCTTTCAGTGTTTATTCACTGTCTCGCTCGCTTGTTTATTTGTTTTCATAATCACAGTTATGATATATCACAAAATCCCTTTGAAGCATAGAAACAAATGAAGCCCTGTATTAGAATTGCTCTGTTTACCTGTGAAGACATTCTGACAAAATGGTGGATTCTAAACTCCACATTGATTCCACATTTGTGTTGGTAAGTAGAAGATATATATATGTTAAAGGATTGTGATATAGTTATGTGTTTTGTATTGTAATTTTGAAACAGTCTACTTTTGCAGAAAGAAGTGCATTCCATTACATGTTTTAATTGTCATTTGACTTTGAAACACATGGAAAAAATCAGAAAGGCGGAATTAAACTGGTTAAAGCTAAATTATAAATATAAATGAGAAACTAAGTCAAGAGAGAATCTAAGTTCGAATAGACCTTGCACATTTAACATTTAAAAACATTTAAATAAAGTGTACAATTCCTTGCAAACTCTGCATTATCTTACAATTCACAGTTGTGTATGTTGCTCGTACTTATATTGTGTATGATACTCCTATGCCACAATGCCTCAACAGTTGATGGACTGAAAAATTATTTATAAGAGGTGTGATTTTCACCCACATTCAAAAGAAACGTGACAGTCCTTCAGTGCCATAATGTCCAAAAAATGCAGCTCACATCAGCGGCTTCCTTAGATTTAAGACATGTTTTAGATGTACCAGAACAAAGTTGCCTGCACTTTTAGAATCCACTCTCAGGTGCCAATGACCATTTGTGTAGATCTAGCGCCCTCCAGTGTTTAGTTCAAACTCACCAAATATAAATATACAGACGGCAATGAAAACCTTAATGAGCTGCAGATAGGTAAAGACTAAACTCCAGGCGTTTTGGGTTTAAAAGAACATTAAGACAGGACAAAAGGTGCTGCAGACCAGCAAATTTCTGGCAGATACAGGCATGTGCTGTGGAAGTCTTTTTCTTGTTTCACAGGCTTCCCCATGTGTCCATTTTGTGCAAAGACCAATATTTCCCACTAGATTTTTTAAATTATTGCTTCATGTAAACAGATATTTGCATCATCTGTAAACTAAAGTGGCCCCTTATAGTCATGTGTGAAGAATGTGAAATTCTTTCTGAATTTAACTCATTTATCACATGAAGTAGGGGGTTGCCACCAAAGGCCCAGAGGTTGGTATGTTGGGACGGTACCTTGCCTAAAGGTACCTCAGTGGTGCCACTAATGGTCCCGAGACTCAAACCCTTGGCCCTCTGCTTTTGACTCACATATGCAAAGTATGTTGTCTTGCTCTGCATTTATATACTGATTTATGTACATATACACATAGATATTTAGGTTTAATCAGACACATACACATACAGATGCCTGTTTATATTTTTCATATTAGATATAAAGTCTCCAATTTTTATTTTATGCTGTAGTGTAGAGCTTTTAATCGATAGTTTTGCCACTTTCTGTTGCTCTTACCTTTGTAGTGTCCACTATCATCTGTAACAATGTAAAATTCCCAGTTGTGTGATTAATAAATATTTTTTTTTTATCTGTTTAAGAAGTGGTAATCACTGTGGCTCAATAGTATAATATTTGAATCCTATTGTCAACATGAGCTCACATATTTTTTGGTCTTCTGAAACCTTCATACACTGTATAAAGAGTTTTTAATGTAAAGTTTAAGCACTGAATTAATGCAGCTCCTTCCATGTATGAATGTTACTAAAAGGAAATACCTGCATACCCTAAAGCATTTACATAATAACAAAATGTCCTGCTGGTTGTCACATATTTATTTTGTATTAAAACATAATAAAAGTTTTTGAGAAGTGTAACAACAGGGAGTTTTTTGAGAATAACGATTGCTTTACTCTGCCTAAAATGATTATAAGGCTAAGAATAATATATTTTTTTATCTACAGCATGATGCCAGTGTCATATAAAACAAATTTCCTTGCATCTCCAAAAGTTGGCATGAATAACAAAATATATGTAACTATATATATTTGAATATATACTGTATATATTTTTCTATTTTATTTTTCTATTTTATTTTATCTAGTATTTCCATTTATAATTCTCTGATGCCACAAAGACTGCACTTAATTTCATTACATCTGTTCCATTGACAATAAAGATATTCTGATAATCTCAAATAGGTCAAAATCTCTCTCTCTAATATGATTGAATAAATGTTAATGTCTGCACATGCAGAGATATAAAAGTTGAAACTGATTTTATGCTTTTTAATTGAATTTAGAATAATGTCCTCCTGCTTTAGTAAAAGGATCTAAAAAGGACTCTGCATTGTTTCGGCTGATTCTACCATCTCTTCCTCCAGAATGACTGTGTTGTTTAAAAAGGATTTGTTTTTTCTTTTATTTACTGAAATCATTGCAAATGTGTCTCCAGAAGTAGATGCCATCCTTTGAGTGAATCAGTTATAAACAACAGAGCCTGTGTTCAGTTATTTCCTAGAACACCATCACTGTGTGATCAACAGTAGGAGTGCCAGATAAATCAGTTATTTTAATGTATACTTGCAAAGAGTGTTAATACAACATAGTTCACTAATGTGGCATATTATCTTTTAAAGTAAACCTCAGACATTTCCACAACTTCTAACTCTAGGTGATTTGTTTATTTACACATGCATTAAGGGATTTTGTGACATATGTCATACATTGTTTCAAATGGATGTGTGATCATTTCTCACAGAAGTAACAAATCAAATGAAATTTACCACCCAGGGAATGGAGTCTTCATTCACCATTTTTCTTCACCTTCAAAACACAATTTAATAGTTTTGATTGTTTTTACTGTTTCTTGCTTTATATGCTGTTACATTCACCTACATGTGAATTACATTCTTGCTCTCACTCCCTCTCTCATATATTAATTGTTTTTTTTATTGATTATTTATGGGCTCCTATACAGAGTGCATGAAAGCACTAACTTATGTCTTTATTTTTTTAAGGTGACTCATACATACACACACACACAGTAACAGTGTGTAGATTCTGTATTGTTTGTTTTATTATGCTAATGTATTTAGGAATAATGTAATATTTTATGGTATTTATATGACTTGAGATTTTACCTCTGTGTTGTCTTAAATGTTATGCATAAAAAATGTGTATGTAGTGTAGAAATTTGTAAACTATAAGTAAACAACAAGCTCAATCATGCCCAGGAGGTAGTTTCATTAAGAAAGCACACACTATTTATTCAAATATACACACAAATATATTAGTATATGAGACCATCATTACAAATTGAGCAACCTTGACAGCATGTTTTGTATAAATGAAGGCCAGATAAGACTACTCACTTCACACCTCATCTCTGTCTGGAGGATTATAATTTAGGCCCTCTAGTGGACAGGCCAGACCCGAAACAACCCAAGCTAATGTCGTCAAAGAACGAGGTTGACTGGACAAAAAGGATGCTCACAGGTTTGACAAAAATAATATCTATTGTAAATGACTAATTGTTTTTTTTAAACCAGAAACTAAAACTTTCTCTATATATTGGTATATATTGGTAAATAAATAACAATTTATTTAAATGAAGGTATGTAAAGTGGCCAGATTATTTGCACCTAATGGATATGTTGCATGACCTTTGCAAGACCTGCACAAAATTCATACATACATAAATACATATACACTTTGTTTGTTTGTTTGTTGTACATGCACAATTTACACTTAAAGTTAAGCCGGGTGTATAAATATGTAAGATTAAAGCAACTATTACATCAAGGCTGCACATAGAAATGCAAACTGCACTTTGGCCAGCCCACTAATTACGGATAATTTAAAAGGCACAGCGAAATAGCGGAGCCATCCACAAAGATAAAAAAAGAAAAGTTCAGTATGGGATTACCCCCCAAAACTATATGGGTATGATCCAGATAATTGGAAAAAAGAAAATGGGGACACAATAACACTGCATGAATACTGTAACCCCATTAAAGCACATTGTGACTTCTGAGGTACATCAGGTTCCTGAGTGCTGAAACTGTGTCCCACTCAAATCCAAAACTGCTGCAAAAGATCTAGTAAAGAGGGCTTAACTAGATATGTCTGAAAAACAGATTTATACATTAAACACCTCTTATTATTTTGGCTAAAGTTAAAGGGGCTACATTTATACATTATACAGTGTGGGTCCCTGTTTGTGTACTAACGTCACACAGTCATTTTTACATGTCAATTTTCTAACCTTAGTTTATCCCTTTGAATTGTGTGGCTCTGTTCCGATTGGCTCCCATGTGTTTTGCCCCATTGTCTTTATTTTAACCATGCAAAAGATTTTAAATAAAGCCTTTTTCTGAAGAATTCGATGACACACACTGTAAAAAAGAGGACAGGAAGAGATGTATGGGTCTTGGGTACCGATTAAAGCTCTCCTGATCTGTACTTTTGTTGATGCTCCCACTCGCCCATAAATGTGAGTGTGTATCTCGGTCAGGCATGAACCGGAGTCATTGAAAACTCAGGGCTGCTTTTGCTGAAGCCCGCATTCTGCACATGCAGTATGTGGAAGTCGATGTGCCGGAACTCAGCAGTGAAAAGACCGAACAGGATGAAGAAGCCCATGACGGCAGCCCACTCACAAATGGCACCCTCCGAGCGCAAGCCTATATTGTGGAGCACAGTCACTAAGACACAAGAGTTAAGGTCCAAAGAGAGATATTAGGGTAGTATGTTTGTGTGTGTGTGTGTGTGTGTGTGTGTGTGTATGAAATTTAATGCACGATTAGTAATCCAGTGTCCTCCATTCTGTGTAAAATGGGACTGCAAGGAGTGAAACATGGACAATAATTTGATTTGTTCATGAAAAAGCAAAGAAATATCATAATAAATTGAAATAGTAAGTGTAAGTCAGCCTTGTTTAAGAAAATCAAGTCTTCTCACATCAACAGACAGAGTCAAATCAGTGCATTTGATTCAGTTGTACATGGTCAACTGATGTTTAAAGGATACTGGCAAGAATCAGGGCGGTGCAAAGACCAGAGAAGATGATCCGCAAAGGTCCCACCCACCGCCTGTCATGTGATGGCTCAGCACGATAGGTGAGCCACACCTGAACCCAGAAATAAGCCAAACCCACGTAAAACGCCAGGAATGCTCCGAGAAGGTGAATTTTCATCTCCACCGATTGCTGAGGATGAGAGAAACACTCATTCATAACTGAAAGGCTTTTACACTGACACCTACTACATACATCTAATGCCAAAGGCCAAAGGTATCAGATCACTTTTCCAACATTTCCCATCAGTTTAGAGTGAGTAGAGAAGAGTTATTAACATAATAATGCATATGTCTTATCCATTAACCTGTTTTTATTTCTCTTAAATCCCTTAGGTAATCTTGAACAAAAATAGATTTTAAACGTCTAGCTAAGTTATTTAAAAAGTAAGCAAATTGCTAACGGAATCCTTAAGGAGTGTCTCATTAAATAATGCTAATGTTGCTTATATTGAATAAAAGCCAGTAGAATTCATTGAATGTGTTTTCATTTGATGAGTTCATAACACACAGTTTACCTGGAAGTTTCCCAGCACAGAGATTCCTATTGCAGAGATGAAGCCGAGAACAAGACTGGATGTGTTCGCATGGGACGCACAGCCCAGATCCCTCACCTGCTGGAACCTTATAATGACAATCCACAGAGCTGGAGAGAGACACCAGTGCAAAACATTGATTTTAAAAGACATGTTGAATGCTGGGAAATGCTAAACACACTAAACACTATATCGTCACTGTCTGGTCAAAACCTCAAATTATATGTCCAAAACGTCTCTTTTTCAGGAAACTTAATATGTGTGGATTCTAAATAAATTAATACTGTGTCATCAAAATTGCAATAACAATTTTAAACACTTTTCATTGGTTAATCATTTCTCAATTTTACAGACCCTCGTGGAGACTGCCCAATAATATCGCTTTATGAAAAAAAAACAACAACAAAGACGTAAAATGGAGTTACGAGGTTTTCGCCAGACAGCGACTATATATAATGATGAAGACTGAGGTAATAAGTTATTTGTCTATCATGGACATTATGGGTGGTCATTTGGATTAGTCATGTACTGTGCTTAATTAGAATAGGTGGAATGAATCAAATTTGTGGTTTATTTTTCCTTAATGTCATAATTATTTTGTATTTTTGATTTCATTTTTTGAGATGCATATATTTACTGCTCATTTTACAAACTGTTGTTTTTCTCCAATTAATAAATAGCTATTTTTCTAACCTGCTTATTTATACTTACATTAAACTAAATTATTCAATTATTTGTACACTGGTCAATGCTGTTAAAAAGCTTTCCATCATTTTGATGACAAATGCAGTTGTTCAAAGTTCTAGAAGTTCCACTCATAAGAAAACTTACTCAGTACTGAGCAGATGTTGCATATCTGGGAGAAGATGCAGCTCTGAGGGTTGTACGAGCCACACGCACTGATGAGGACATTGTAATTTGTTTAACATATTTCATGGTATCTATAGTGTATTCAACATTTGGAGAATAATGTAAATGTGCACACCTGATATATGGGAACACATCAGTCAGATTAACTGTTTCATTAGACACAGCAATACCAAACCTGTCATGTAAACACACACACATACAGACAAGTCAATGAGCAGAGAAATATTCGCGAGTGCAGAGGTTTAAAACAATTGGAATAGGAATGAAAAGCAGTGACTTACACAGTCCACATGCCTATAGTGCCAAACACGGCCAGGATAACAGGAAGCAGTGCCCATGCCCACATGATGGACCAATCAAATCACCTGTTCACACATCACACGACACGCTAATCCATAACTGCAACCTCTTAGCTCATGGCATAGTTATCCTAGTGTTTAGACTTTATCAGGAATATGCCAAATGCTGATGAACTGTCATATACAGACTACATCAATGAAAACAGATCTATGTCATCTCTTTTCATCAGCTATGAATCATCAGTCAGAATAAGAAGCTTTCATAGAGTGCCAAAGAACCAGATGGACACCAGAGGAGCTCCCAAAATATCAAACTGAGAAATAAGTGTGAGGGCTTATAACAGGACAGCTGAATATATCTGCATGGCACACTGAAATCAGGTATACAGTTCATCAGTCCATCACATGTAAATAAAGGTCATTTTCCACAATTTCCATGTGTGTTAGTTTAGTGGTCCAGAATCATACTGTGAACAATAAAAACAATTGAGATGATGGAAAAAATGCTACTATTTACATACATTTTAAGGTCTAACAGTGTGCAAACAAGTTTTAAAGGTACCCTGTATGGATACATGTTTTAATTATTTAATTCAGGTGGCCCCTTACTTCCAGTAAAGTAAATGCTTCAGTAGACCACGAAATTTTTGACACACCATACTTCCAACTTTGTGGACACGGTTTGAGGAAGAACCTTTTCTATCCCAGCTTGACTGTGTCCCAGTGCAAAAATCAAGCTTGATAAAGACATGGTTGGAGTTTGGTGTGGAAGAATTTGACTGGCCACACAAAGTCCTGATCTCAACCCCATCCAACACCTTTGGGATTAACTGGATTGGCGATTGTAAACCATTTACATTTACGGCATTTAGCAGCCGCCTTTTATCCAAAGCGACTTCCAGTCCCTAACTACAGGGGACAGTCTCCCTGGAGCAACTTGGGGTTAAGGGTCTTGCTCAGGGACCTAGTGGTTGTGCTAGGGGTAGGATTCGAACCCATGACCTCATGGTCCAGAGGCAAGTGAGCTACCCACTGAGCTACCTACACCCCTTTACCAACATCAGTGCTTGAACTCACAAATGCTCTGCAGAATAAATGGCTCAAATTCCCACAGAAACTCCAAAATCTTGTGGATAGCTTTCCAAGAAGAGTGGAAATGGAAATGAGGTACTCTGAAAGTCAATGTCATGAAAGTCCCTGTTGGTGTAATGTTTAGGTGTCTCAGTACTTTTGTCCATACAGTGTACATTGACTTTCTAGGGAAAAGAGGTGTATGATTTACAATCATCCTATCATACAGAAGTCATTAAGAAAGGGTGAATGGAGTGAATCAGAGCAACTTACATAATTACAATGGAATTTGGTACCATTATGGTCCCTGACTAAAGATATCTTGGGTCACCTCCCCAGCAACTTGAGAGACACCACATCAATAACACTACACAATTGCCCATTAATGTTAAGCAATCTAACTGAAGTACTAGCAGCTGAGGAAGACTATCTGGGTTTAAATGACCAGTAATAAATAGCAGCTTATAAACGATCCCTTATAAACTTCAGAATATGTACAAAACATGCATGTCATTTTGCAGATGTTAATAGACAAGGATGCGATAAACACACATTTAAAAATGAAATAATTTTGATCCACTCAAAGGTAATGTAAGCTTCTGCTGTTTTTTTTTAAATAGGGATATTCAGACCAAACCATGTGCCACATCCTGTAATATTATTTAAAAAACAGTGCTTAAATAATAAAATACATATATTTTGGGATTTCATTCCATAATCATACAACATTTGATATTTTTAAAATCTTATTAAACAGAGATTGGCAGTCTCAGGCTGAAACTCCCTAGCACCATCTAGCTTCAAAGACATGATTACATCGCTTTGTCTCAGACACTAGAGAGAGAATAGACCTATTGCACTCTAATATAAAAAGGCAAGTTCTAACAAGTAAAATCACATCGAAGCAGAAAACAGTACAGCAAAACAAGAGGAGGAAAAGAACTAACTCACGTTTCCTTCGATTGTGAGGCAACTCAGGTTTGAAATACCCCTTCCCTTTTCTGAGCCGAGGATGCAAGGCCTGTATTATACCACCACGGTGTTATCAGGGAGGGCGGACTTTGCCCTGCCTTGCAGTTTTACTACACAAGAGATATGAATAATAACTGCAGGATCACCACATTACAGCAGTGTACAAATACAGAATATTTACATGTGCCTACAAAAGTCTTGATGATGATGATGATGTTAAACACATGGATTGAAATTATAGACAATGACATGATGGGGTGTGTCTCTGATGATACAGGGTGGTCTCAGGGGCCTCCAAGGCCTGTGTATGTGAATAAAAGCCCAAGTGGATAAATGAACCAAAAGAATGGTAGTATTTGGTTATGGTAAAATTATCAACTTGAATCTAAAAATACTATAGTTTTGTTCCTGGATGCACTGATGCAATGGTAATATATTATTACCATTATTCAAAAAAACAACAACAATTTATCTGAATAACTAGCATTGGATAAATGAAAGGGGTATGATTCGATTTACATTAAAAATTGTAATAAGGTCGAAGTAAAAAATAAATATATTCTTAAATGTGTGACTTCACCAATAAAGACAGCAAAGAGAAGACAAGAGGTGAAAATGTCCATGTTTATGACCCCAAACTGCAGTATAAATAAATGGAAACATCCCCAACGAAGATTTGGGTTTATTCAGTGTTAACAGAGTTCTCATTGCTACTGTGGACCTTGTGCCAGCATCATTAATTTACGACTTTATTGCTCATGGCTCTTTTGGAGTAGACAGTGTGGGTAAATATCCAACTGTAGACACACCCTCATGCTCACAAAAGCATTCTTTCACACTCAGCTACACACAAGGGATTCTGGGACAGAAGGTAAGATGGGACAAATGTGTCATACATGTTTTTCTTATTACAAGCACAAGGGGAGTTAATCACAAGGGAAGTATATACAAATGTTATCATTCATCTTTATAAAGCTGCTCTCATAATTATAATATTTATGGACAGATGTATGATTTTCTTCCTTCAAAATTTCAACATGTCTATCAAAAGAGAGCATTTATGTAGTCAGTAGGATTCCAGTGACCAGTCAGAACACAACTGTGGACAACACAAAAAGAGACAATCCCAATGACTAAACATGTAAATGCAGCTAAACGACCAAA
>JBBKCR010164551.1:0-16070 GCA_037577295.1 Ladigesia roloffi | reverse complement strand
ACATTCTACCCTCCTCCACCTTCCTCTCCTCGCACACCAGATCCACTTTTTACTCTCCTCCACCTTCCTCTCCACATGCCAGATCCACATTCTACCCTCCTCCACCCTCTTCTTCACACACCAGATCCACATTCTACCCACCTCCACCTTCCTGATCATTATACTAACTTTTCTTCTCCTGCAGTTAAAACCTCACATCCAGTTCTTCCAAATTCTCATCTGGTTTCTACCGTAAATGCTGTTAATCCAACAACACCTGAGCTCCTCAATCATGCCTCATAATGTTGACAGTAATGTTGACAACAGCTGGATCCATGTTTCAGTGCAGAGTAATCCACAAAGATGTATGTAAACATTTTGGACAGAATAATTACTGCCCCCACTGGTAAATACATGAAACTACAAATTGGGTTACAGGCTGGCGTTAAATGAATGCTAATGTAATTCACTGAAGTCACCCAAGCGCAAATACAAAGCACAACAAATACGCATATGGCCTTCAGAGCACGTTCATTTATCCAAGATTCTAAAGTCCTTGTGGACGAGGCCTAGAAACCAAACTCAATGATGCAGCATAATTTATTAAACATTTTCACCACAAATATTATATAGTCATTATTCATAGGTAATTCCTATATATATATCTTACCACTAAAAAGATTTGTTTCCAGGGATGTTTTGTTGGTAACAGTTTCTCTGTATTTGAATTCTTATACATTAATTCATTTTTACTTTCAATTGCCGTCCTAGTTAAAGTGAACCACAGCAATGCAGCAGAGTTTGTGCATTTTATCCATAAAGTTCTGCAATTTTAGTGTTTTTCTGAAATAGTCTGTATTTATGAACAGTCCTACAGAGACATGTGTTAAAATTGTTTCCTAGAAGCTTTCCTGCTTGACCATTAACACACACACACACTCTCATTCAGCTGTGTCGGTACAGCCACGGTACTGGCATCATCAGCCGAGCAAGCGTTGACAGGGCCTGGCTCTTTGTTACCATGGCAACACCAGTTTCCCGCATGAGCCTTCAACAGCCCTCAGATCACTACGGCAGCTAATGACCGCATTTGTAGCCCCCTTGTCTTAAAAAGGTCTTGCTCTTCTGACTAACTGCTAGGGTTTAACAGTAAAGTGCTTGGTGTTAACAGATTAAAAAGGAAAAGCCGGTGGAGTGTGAGGCTGGCCTTGAACTTGCAATGATTAGGCGACCCGGGGAATTGGATGGTTATGAGAGAAGGGTTAGCTTTGATGCATTATTTACATAAAAACAAAAGCCCTTTATAGTAATCTATAAGGATCGTTCAGTAACCCCCTCCTTCTGATTGCAGCACAATGCAGACGGTTCTGGTGATGTTGCAACATAAAAGAAGAAAATGCTTGTTGAAAAGTGAGAGAAAATGAAAAGGCATGATGGTTCACTAATTACTTGACTATTAGAATAACTGTAAAGTATCATTTGTGCTGCTGTTTATGCGGAGAATCATTTCACATTCCCTTCAGTCGGAGAGGGCACGGCACTGTGTTCCCTCTGACTGAGTTGGAAGGGCCTGACAGCTTCCTCAGCAGAATCGACCCAGACACCGGCCGTACCCAGGGAACCCGTCCAGAAGTTTGCCTTGACTTATCTCTCATTTCAATCATCTCTCGTCCCAACTCTCTATTGCTCCGCCATCCTCCACCCATCCCCTCAGTGTGTACACACCCTCTCTGTTCATGAATGATTGAAGTGATGAAGGCTAGCTCCAAGGGCACAAGGGGAAAGAGTGTGCTCTACAGTCAGGTCAGATAAGAGGAGAGGTGTCAGGTGGAGAGTTAATCCCACCGGTTAAGAGTTTAATACACACACACACACACTGATATACACATGCAGTCAGAAACACTTTATTAAGACTGTTCAAGTGTTCTTGTTTGTCAAGTCTCAGTTTCAGTTAAGTAAATTTAATGCTGTGAAAGTGGAACATACAGTGCTGCTTTAATTAATATAATATAATATAATGTTATTGTCTACATGTATCACACTATATTTACATTTACACTGACTTGTTAATGTCAGCAGTGATATCCTTTGGTCTAATGCTCGAATCACATTGGGGACAGGGGATGCAGGCTGGGACATATTTATTCAGGTGGTGTTCACACTAGTATACATATTATTTTCGTGTTTTTTGTGTATTAATGATTGGCGTACAGATTTTGGCTGCTGTTGAGTTTATGGTATGTAATGACTTGTTTTGTTTGTTGGTTTTCTGAAAGCTGAGCTCCAGCTGAAAGGCTGTTGTGCCGCAGCTCCAGAATTTTACTGGGTCACAAGCCAAAAGACTTTTACCCTGGCACCAGTATTTGGCTGGACCTTACGCTGCAATAACTTGGGCTGTGAACGGGAACACTTCTCACCATGGTACCAGAGTCTGACTAGTCTGTGAGCCAGATTTTCCACCATGGTAACAGAGCTTGCCTGGAGCACGAGCCAGAAGACTACTGACTATTGTGCCAAAGTTTTACTGAGCCGTGAGCTGGGAGGCTTTTCAACACAATGCCTGAGTCTGACCTGGCCATGAGCTGGGGACACCTCCACACAGTGCCAGAGTTTGACCAGATCATGATTTGGGAGACACTTGGACTGTGGTGAAGAGACTCCTGGTTCAAAGTCTGGTCAAACTGGGACTGTGGTGCAGAGTTTCCCAGTTCATAATCTGGTCAAACTCTGGGATTGTGGTGAAGAATCTCTCCTTTCACCAGATCATGAGCCAAGAGACTCTTCACCACAGTCCCAGGGTTTTATCAGATTATGTACCGGGAGACACTTCACCACAGTCCCAGGATTTGATCAGACCTTGGGTCAAGAGACTCTTCACCACAGTCCCAGGATTTGATCAGACCTTGGGTCAAGAGACTCTTCACCACAGTCCCAGGGTTTGGCCAGATCTTGAACCAGGAGACACTTCACCACAGTCCCTGGGTTTGATCAGACCTTGGGTCAGGAGACTCTTCACCACAGTCCCAGGGTTTGGCCAGATCTTGAACCAGGAGACACTTCACCACTGTCCCTGGGTTTGGCCAGATCTTGAACCAGGAGACACTTCACCACATTCCGTGGGTTTGATCAGACCTTGGGTCAGGAGACTCTTCACCACACTCCCAGGGTTTGATCAGACCTTGGGTCAAAAGACTCTTCACCACAGTCCCAGGGTTTGGCCAGATCTTGAACCAGGAGACACTTCACCACAGGTTTGACACTTCCCTGGGTTTGGCCAGATCTTGAACCAGGAGACATTTCACCACAGTCCCTGGGTTTGATCAGACCTTGGGTCAGGAGACTCTTCACCACAGTCCCAGGGTTTGACCGGGAGACTCATTATTTCAACGCCAGAGTTTGACCATGTCCTCAACCTGGAAACGTTTTATATTTCACAATGCCGGATAATCAATGCCACAATGCCAATAGAATCCTCATCATAGAGAATTTGGACATGTTAAATTAAATGCTCAGACACACTAACTTATTTTACATTCAAGAGATAACAGGATTTTTGGCCAAATGACTGACTAGTGCTGAACTTCTTTCTGTTGTAGACTCTCTCCTTCTTTTAAAATATCACACCCTGTTTGCTTCGACCCTAAAAATGTTTTTCTTTATCAACATTTAGCCTAAAATTTCTGATGGTCATCCCCAGGAGTACTTTTTACAAGATCACTTCAAGACTATATATGTTGTGGCCAGTAAGACAGCTGGCTATAATTAGTATAGATAAATAAGATTACAAATTATCACAAAATACTTGCACTTAATTGTGACATAATAGTGATAATTGCTGTGATTTCATCACAGAGCTTTACAAGTAGAAGCAAACCTGCATCTTTTTGTCTGTGTCATGCTGTTGAAGGTGTCACTGCGCAGAAGGCGCCTCCAGCAGTGCTGAGTCTCAAAAAGACAAGCAGAAGTTCTTCTGAACTGCATTTACCTCAGCAGCTCATCAGGAGCTCTACTAGTCTGAGAGCAACTGGTTATAATTACAGTGATCTCTCCAAACACCTGTTCAGTACGGGTATGAGCACCTCTTCCACCACTGACACACACACACACACACATATGCACACAGAAGCCCACAGCCAAAGGGATAGCAGCAGAAAAGCTTCCAGACGGCAAGGTCAAACAAGCGCATCCAAACGCCATCTGGATGATCTACAGCTCACAGCCACCATGTGTAAAGTAAACCCACACACACACACACACACACACACACACACACACACACACACATTACCAACACCATCAAATAAAAACATTGCTTCTCTAAAAGACTTTTGTCCATGTATGTGTGTGTGTCTGTGTCTGTGTGTGTGTGAGAGTGTGTGAAAGAAGTGAAGAAAATGAGCGACAATGACAAACTAGAAAAGTTTGTTTTTCCCCCCTTCCCTTCTGTTCCATTTCAGCACACTTCTCACAGACTGCCTGCAATTATAGTGTGTATTTGTGTAGGTGTGTGTGTGTGTGTGTGTGTGTGTGTGTGTGTGTGTGTGTGTGTGTGTGTGTGTGTGTGTGTGTGTGTGTGTTTGCGTAAGAGACTGCCCCTAATTTTGGCACGCTCGTCTGGCATTAGAGAACCGCCAGACAAAAACACTTTCAGAAACATTTGGGTAATGAAGCAAATGTCCGTTACCCAGGCAATTAAGGCCCATCCTGTTACCCTTTTTCTTTCTTACTCACCCATACAGCCATAAGACGGGGCGGCCAATCAGAACAGAGCTGCTTTACATGCATTAGTCTTAAAGGTACAGTAAACAAAAACAGCCTGTTCTATCCTAAGTGCTAAAGAGAGGTTGGAATTGGGTCTTATAAATTTTTTTATGGGCCCTTAAAAACTGAATGGAATAAATCCATCCAAAAAAGATGGCCACGCTCTGCTCATGATGCATCCTTAAATAGGAACTGCTGAAGGCTGGAAAGGCTTTACAGAGCATTAACGACATTCTGAAAGGCGAGTCTTTTAGAATAGGCCCATTTCTTTCTCCACCTTCAAGCGGTTTCTGTAAAAGAACACATTGTTGAGAAGCTCTAGGCAACAAAGAGAGATTTGCCACAGGGTCCTGAACAGCTAGCAATGAACCAGAGAAGCTCTACAATGAAGGCCTTCACACCCACCACAGGAATGGGGGCTAACAAGCTGCTTTTGTCCACAACTGTTTAGTTCCTCATTTACTGTAAATGTAAACAAGGTAACAGTCAGACTTGTGTTGAACTGTGGAGGAAATTACTTCTATTCACTCAAAGCAATTCCAGGAATTCTAAAAGCGTGTATATAGAATTAAAGAGGAACAATTTATTTGCATTAAAAAATTAGACTCAAAACAAATTGTTTACATTACTTTGACGCTGTTGCTTTTCAGAACTTTTCTTCAGAGTGCAATGAGAATAATCCAGACAGTGTGTATGTGTGTATGACTGGGAAATGAGGTGTGACAATGTTCCCTAACTCTTGGAACATGAGCTATATGGGTGTGTTCCAGCTGCCAAACAAATGGTGAATTGTTTTAATATGGCAAAACAACTCCTTATATGGTATTTCCATATAGTTCACCATGCTGAGTTTTGTTTGGTGTTCCTGTGTCACAAAGAACCTAAGTTAATGTAATTTTAAAAATATGGGGCGCCGTCTGTAAAACAGCTTCACAAATTTAGAGACTTTTTCAACATTTAGCACAATGTTCACACAGGGCCGGATTAACCATACGGGCAACTGGGCAATTGCCCAGGGGCCCACAATATCTAAAGGGCCCAGGACAGCAAGGGCACAAGCAAAATACTGTATGTGTAATCTCCTGCTTTATATTTACCAAACTGTCCACCCGGGCTTTGCGCTGCACAGGGATATGCTGCGCTGGCGATGACTTTGAACGTGAGTTGAGGGCGGTTGAGAGTCAGTCTCATGCGGAATGACCAATGAAGAGAGGACCTCAAATTAAGATCCTCTCCTCGTTGGTCAGTCCGCATGAGGTGGGTAAAAGTTTACGCCGAGCGCGTTACATGAAAAGAAAAAAAAATCAGACAAACTGGAGAAGCTAAATGGGAGCGTGAAGCAAAAATTAAAAAAGAAAAGGACATCAGAAACGCTGCAAAGGTAAAGTATATACCTAAAATAGGTCATTTCTTCACTCCTGTTAATGTTGCCGACAGTTCTGTTAAGTTAGCTTCCGTCAATGACAAGGATAACTCAGCTAGCCAGGACTTTTCTTTGTGTGTTTTGCCAGATTATATAGCAAGACATTTTTTGGTGTATTTAGTATTGTGTAGTGTATTTATGTAGCACTAGAATGTTTAACTGGTTAATTGTGCTATACCATGTTGCTGTTCTATTTTAAAACAAGTTAAATGAGCTTAGGATCAAAATGTTTCGGATCAAATAATTATACTGCATTTTATTTTTTATATTTTCCTTGAGGTGCCAGCTTTATGAAAATGCTGTAAATAGTTGTGTAGGGATAACTGTCAGATTTCAAATTGTTTGTGTTGGACTAATAACTTGATTGCCTTGTCTTCTGTGATAGCTCTATCAATTCCAAACATTTCTATTGGGAATAAGTGTTGTTAAATAAACGATGGTTTGAAAGTATTTGCTTATCTATTCATTTTTTGTGAAAATGGAGGATACTTCCCTCCCTCTTAATGTAGTGGGTCAATTTTACCAGATTATACAGATGCTGATGTGTTTTGTTTTCATAGCATCATTCGTGAGTGAATGTCTTTGACAGGGGATGTAGTAGTGCATTTGTAGTTCTATGAGCATTCAAATATTTGTAAATCAAAATATGATGACAGTTTTTGAAGTATTGAGTATATTTACTGTATATTAGAGTAATATAGTCTATAAATGACCATATTATGGTGATCCTGGGGTCATGATGATGAATATTGTTGCCCAGCGTACAACGAAGTGTTAGTCTGGCCCTGTGTTCACACAATTGTTACACATTTAGAGCTAAATGTGTTTAAAAAACAGTGTTAGGTTTTGGTTCGTTTTCTTGCTGCTTAATTGTTAATTAACATTCAGATATAGGATTTAACATTTAGATTTAGATTTAACATTTAGATTTAAGATTTAAGATTTACATTTAGATTGAACATTTAGAGAGCGGCCAATCGGAGGTGTGACAGATGAAAGAGCAGCAAATGGAGAATTTGCAGTAAACTCTGGTTTAAGGCTGTTTTACACTGTTTTTATTTAATGAAATCAGATTTTGCTTATGAACTCTAGATTCAAAGGCTACCCAGTCATTGGCATGTGCCATCAGCGTCAGTTTGGACCTGCTACCCATTCCTGGGCCATTTTCAGAGAGTTTCAGCACTTCAGTTTAGCACTTCAGCAGTATGGTTCATTTGTTGAAAATATTGTCAACACTATATCCAGCAACAGTCAGCCATGAGGGCCCAAAGGAGCACTCTCAGTAGTCTGTACATGGAGCTAGCTAATGAGACACCCTCTGAAAATCCCTCCAGAATGTGGTGTCTTCCAGTGAAATAAAACACTGTGTAGCTCATTACAGGAACTCAAATTTTTAATGCAGTGCCTGTTTTGAAGTTCATGATTGATTTAAGGGCTCTTAGTAGTCTCTTGGTGAGCTGACTAGAGACCATGATAGCTAGGCTAATAAGTTAGCGAGAGCTGTGTTATTAGCTATTGATTTCTCATCCAGGCTAAACAATAGTATTATGGCCCTGAATCAACACTACTATCTACCCTGGATCAACTGGGTCATGATAGAACTGGCTCAAAATTGGCAAAACACTCAAAGAAAGTCTGTTCTTATAATGAGAATGTTGTTGCTATTGCTAATCTATCCGTTAGCTCATTAGATTAACAATATGCTAGCTGTCCTACATTTTTTTCGTTTTTATTCTTCACAAGTGGGTTTTCATCCTAATGTGGCTCAGCTAACAGCAGCTCCTTCTTAGGGCTTACAAGGCTGACTGCAGGTAAAATGAATCACAGTGTCATTTGTGCATATATTTCTGAACAGGAATGCTGATACATTTGGATGATTGTCATGTAGAGGGGCAGTAGACAGCACTACTTCTGATAGTAGGTGTTTAAAAGAAATCTTGTTCTTGAAACAGCTACGGAACACTGATTTAAATAGATGCCTCAGTTGAGGAGCCCTGTCCCAAATGCTGCACTTTCCACATTAATGTGAGGCTGTAATGTGTCCTCTCATCTTCATGAACAAAGTGGTGTTCACTAGTGCCCTCTCTGCTCCCTTAGTTTCAGCCTTTTCAGTGGAGGTCGCGCTCAGGAGCTGCTTCTTGTTTAAAGTGCCTCAGTGCTGATACTGAGCAATCAGAATGGAGGGTTTTGTTTACAGATGCCTGACCAAATTGAAGTTTTGGATTCATTTAACTTGTCAATGGGCTCCTTTATGCATGAACACACACACACACACAAACACACATGAATTGTTTAATTGTTAGCCGTCTCTTTCAGCACTGCTTCATAGTGACCACCAGAGATAGTGTCAAGCAGAGTGGATGGACCTGTTACATCACACTGAGCTGATAAACAGATCGTTTTAAGAAAGTGAGGGAGGGAGAAAGGGAGAGAGAGAGATGAGTGAAGGACAGGAAGAGTGGAATGAGTCTAACATCATTCCAGATGAGAGCGGCTCCATTAGTCCAATTAGAGCCCACAGGCAAAAGGAACACAGGGGGTTAGGAAGGGGGGGAGCTCTTTTCTGATTAGGCAAATGAACGACTGACAAATTACAGCAATTTACCCATCAGACGCTCTGTCTACCTAAGACAGCGAGGTAATTAAGAATTATTGCGTTTTCCTCCACTTTGCGGGAGGATATTAATTTGAACAAGCAGCCTCACGCAAAAGCAAGAAGAATGTCAGTAATTGGCAGAGCTTCTCCTGACACCACTGGGGTTTGAGGCCAGGGCTTGCTGGCATCATGTACCCGAGGCTTTGCTTTCATCATAGGCCTTATAGATCACTTAGATTTCTTTTTTTTTTGCTCACATCCAAGCCTTCTGCCTTGTTGGTACACATCTGTGTTTCAGTGTAATGAAATAAGCTGCATTTTATCAAGAAGATGCAAAGCCATACTCTCACCTGTTATTTGGTCTTGTACTGAATACGTATCTGAGCAACCTCATCGTTAAATTACACTTTGCACTTTGTCCAAAGTCAAATATAGCAAGGCTATTACAGGGTGTGCCACTAAAAGACATCTTAGGCAGGCTGCCTAAACAGTGATATAAGAGGTACATCTAAGTGCAAAGTTTTGGTGTTGAACTTTCCATTCCCTAATGCACACAATCAGAGAATCGACTCTTTTTGGGATCTCAGCCCAAAGAATACAATTTTAAGGCACTGAAATGAGTTAATATTCTTACTGGCAAGAGCTACAGCTGAGTGTTCTGCTCATTATACAAACCCATACAAATGGACATCCATTTACACGGGCTTCATGATGGCTGCATGATGAGGTAAAAGAAAGTAATTCCCTGAAGATGCACTATGCTAGGAAAGAGGGAGAGAGGTGTGGGGGGGATAAAGATAGAAAGACAGAGAGAGACAGAGACAGAGAGAGAGAATCAGGGCATTATGAAGAGTTTGTTTCCGGCGGTAAGTCTGTGGCCGGCACTCGAGTCATTTGAATAATGCATCCTGGATGTTTTATGCATTAATGTGGATGCACATTTGTTCCTCCACCCGGATCCAGGATAGTGGCTATGTCACTTAAAGAGCCTCCATTTACACACACACACACACACACACACACATGCACACACACTCTACTTGTAGTGGACATTTACACCTCTTTAAACCTGACTATACTACACAAACATGTGAATGCATGAGGCAAAGAAAAACAGTGAGGCAAAACAAGTGATCAGACACTTTTGCTTTTTGGTTTTTAATTCCAATATCATGATGGTCCCCGATCTGCCCTTCACTGTGGGCAGGATATTATTGGGATCTGAATAACTGCTTACGGTGATAAATTTTTCTAAAAGTAAATACTGAATGTATCTCTGTGCTTTTTTGCAGAGGAGATTTATGTGGTTGTGGGAACAGATGATTGCAGTGCAGCTTGTTGCTTATTTTGATCTCTCAAGGGACATAGCCAGGATTTTTCAAATACTGATGTCATTATTTAACATCATTATTTAACACCCCCCCAACACACACACACACACAAATAAATACAAAAAAAACATAGATTGGGAAGACACATTTATTTTCACAATTCTAATGGCACCTTGTCTCCTACTCTCTCCCTGCCCTTCTGTTGTTTTAAAACTTAATTTAGTTTGATGAAAGTTCTTCTTCATGTCTGCATTTTGCTCAAGACCACACTACGCTGTTTTAGCTTACGTGAAAAAACATACAATCAGTCTGCCGGCTTTCCCGACTCTCTGAATCTGTAGCAGAACATGACGTCAGGCACCGCTGCCTGCAGAGACAGATAGAGGCGGAGATTTCACTCGAGATTAGACGGAGAATGTGAATTTAATTGACAGAAAATAGAGACGACAAATGGATGCGGACACGGACTGGGTTCTGTGTTTGGCATTGATCATCACTGCTGGAATTCAGCTTTGACTAATTAGACATTTCGGGAAAAAATACATAGTGTTGTAACCACTGGACCTTCTGTCTTACCTTCCTTACCAATTCTGAGAGTCTTGTAAGGTACACTTGTCCAGGAAAGATTACATGTGTTTCCTGTTTATATCATCAAAGCATTATTTCCTCTAGCTGTGTAACTTTTTCTTTTGAGGACATCAGAAAGCTCCTTCATATTCACCATAGTTGTGGCTTGCTATGTAAAATCGTTCCAACTAATGAGAACAATTTGTGCAATGACGACCATAATGACAACAGGTATAAATTGCACAAGGATGTTTGTACATACATGTATATTTTTTTTCTGAATTACTGTTCCCATTTAATTTTATTTTTTAAATACAAAAGTCTTATGTACAAACACATTTAGACATTTTGTGCATAAATTATATACAGTATTTATTAAATAAGTATATACACACACGGCAGACGCAGCTGGATGTATTACTGGCCTACTTCCTTCTTCTCATGCATGAGAGAGAGTGAGTGAGAGAGAGACAGAGAGAGATGGAGAGAGACAGGAGACAGGGAGAGAGAGCGGTGCAGACAAAGAGAGAGAGAAACAGAGAACAAAAAGAGCAAGATCAGACAGCGGGAAAGGAAAAAAACAAATACACAGACACACAGTAATATCAAAAGATGCAAAAAATAAACAAATAAAAGAACGGTTTTGAAAAGATCTAAGACGGTGAGGTGGAAAGACAGTGTCTTCAGTTATGTGAGCTTTTACAGGCGGAGAGAAGAAGGAAGCGGGAGGAGTTGTGTACAGGTGAAAAGAAGAAGAAGAAGAAGAAGAAGAAGAAGAAGAAGAAGAAGAAGAAAAGAAAAAGAGAGGGTGGGGAAGAGGAGTGAAGTGCTGCTTTGAGTCTTTTGGGCTCTGTAATGGTCCAGGCCTATGCGTCATCCCTCCTGGATTAGAATTCCGGCTCGTATAAATAGGAGGGGTATTTTTAGCCCCTCCGTTTCTCTGTCCCCCTCCTCTGCCTTTTGCTGAAGAGTATTAATTACCAACCATCCATTCACCCTAATAATACACTTATTAATGCTCCTAATGCAAGGCTCTCCAGCTAATGTAGCAATCACAGCCAGTCTGGACTGGGGAGCATTGTGTATACTACAGTTATAGTTCCTCAACAAAGCCCATTAAATGGCCTGCAGTGGACATAAGCAATTACGAACCGTTCAACGAAAGCTCATTATAAGAAAAACCAAAGAAAACACCCCCTCAGCTGGGAGTTTGGAGATTGTAGCAGTGCCTGTTTCATCAAACAACACACACACCCACACACAAACACACACAGTAGTTGATTAAACCTGTAACCCATAGCTTCACTGAAGAAATACTGTGCAAAATTTTGGGCAACCCTGGATGAATAAAGAATACATCCTCTACAGAGAACACAGATCTGTTCAGCTCAGTTCAATACACAATTACTGTTTACCGAATTCGGCCTGGACCATTCTTTTATTATGTTCTTGCCTTGTCTGTGTAGGTTTCTGCTGAGAATGAAGCTTCATCCCACAGTCCAAAGTCATGCCATCCACCCATTATCTGAAACGCTAATCTGGGTAATGATTAGCGTTTCAGATAATGGGTGGATGGCATGAAGGATGGCATGGGTTGCAGGAAGTGCTGGAGCCTATCCATGTGGTCATTAGGTGGCAAGTGGAGAAGCAGACCTTGTTCAAGTTGCTAGTCTATGTCCATCAAATGAAGTGGAGATAGTAAATTGTCCAAAGGTGTGACTTTGTGTGTGTGTATGTAAGTGTGTTTGTCTGTGTATCTGCCCTTTGATTGACTTGTGACCTGCCCAGAGTGTTTGCCTATCTTTTTTTCTTCTTAAGAGCATTGGTATACATGCCCCAGCAAGCCTGGTCAGGATAAGCCAGATCAGACAATGGTTGGATGGATCAATCAATCTATTGATGGATTGAGGGATGAATATCTGGATGAATACATTGAAAAATGTTCCCATTATGTTCACAACAGATAAATATAACCCATGCACTAAAAATTGCAGAAAAATGCCATATTCCCTTTGGAGAATCTGTTAAATTCAACAAAATATGGGTTTTCAAAATATTGCACGATTATCCATCATGATTATCAGTGCTAACACTCATAGCTAGCTAATGCTAGCTGGCTGACTTGTTGCTACTAGCTAACAATGTTTTCATGGACGCACCAAATCCCGAGCTTGAAATAATATACAGTTCATATTGCAGCAGGTTGTCACTGTTGAAGCAAAACTTTTTAGTTTCTTACATAGATGCAAAATCCATGCAAGCACTTACAAAACTATTAGCATTGAACTCTCAACATGAATATCCCAAAACAGCCCAAAATTAAATCCAGAATAAAACACAGAGAATCTTGGTTCATAAAGTCCTGAATAACTCAACAAAGGTTTATCTTTCTGGGCAACTCTTAACAAGCAACTCATGTTTGCGATGCTTGTAGTCAATTCATTGAGTTATATCACTACAATTGGCTTGAAAGACATTTTTTGTTTGAATGTGTTAAGCATGAAAAATCTTGAGTTTAATTACAGGTCGTATTTAGATGTTGTCCTAACTTCCATCCAAATTTTAGAACATATAGCTGAATCTTCATCACCTGTAGCAATTAGGGAGGTTTAATTTAAAGTCTCTTGGTCCAGATAAAGTGGAGTAGAACCCCAAAAAATGCAGAGACCCCAGGCTGATTCCAAGACATGCAGCATATTCACAGCTCTCCAATCTCTGTTTAGCCACTGTTGCTATGCACATTTCCGATTGCATTATGAGATGCAGTATATAAAGTAGGTGGCTCTGGTTGTAAACTGGAATTATTGACCTGAGTTTTGCGTCATCCAGGGGCACTGGAGGAATTTAGGCTGGTTGAATACTGTATATTGACTGAGTCATCACACAAGCAACATGTAGCATTACCTTTTCAACATTTTTGTTGCACTTCGTAAACATTATGCGCTAAATACACTCATATTTCAATAGATTTCATGACAAGGTTGAACCTCGTTTTTCTAGTTACAGCCATTAAGGGATGGTATTCAAATATCCATGACTCTCCATGGTCAACGTATTATTGCATGCATTGTTACTATGACAATGACATACATCCTCACTCTCTGATCTACCCTGCAGTGGGAACAATGGAAGAACTGCTTGTTTAGTGCATTCTTTATGGAAATGTGTGTCAATGGAGCAATTGCAATAGATAAAATGGCTTGAAACAAGCATAATATGTCTAGAAATCAGTTAACTCAATAAATATAAAAAGAATATTCCTTAATATTAGTGTGGCATTGCCGCTGGAGAGTAATAGATGTACATGGAGGTGTTTAGAGTACGGTTATGAAGTAGAGCAGCTTAAAACTCCATCCTACTGTTATGTTTTCTTGAGATATGAATTTTTAACTGGATCCTAAACTGGATACCGAACACACACAATATAAATATCCATCTATTTCCGGTGTTTTTGTACATTAGCTCATGCTTTTTGATGTGGAATGCTCTTCCATTTTTCATACTTGTTCAGCTCTGCTGGATAAACAGTGTATGAAATTCTGTTATTCTGAGCGCAGAACATTTTTGTATGTATCCTGAAATCATTTCAGTTTCCGGATATTGTAAAACACCATAACACACACTTCAGTTCATATTGGCCACCCCTGGCGCAGGGTGCAGTGACCATGAAGAATAAATAAAATGCAACCAACATAACATGTGTTCGTAGAGAAAGAGAGCATGACAGAGAGTGGTGCGAGAGATAGAAAGAGTATGTCTCAGCAGGCAGGCTCCGGCGGTCCGGTACGTGTGGCCCAGATGGTCAGAGGGAGGACAAAAACAGAGCATTAATCACTATTCCAATTCCACGTCACACCAACGAGCCATCAGGAACATTAGCCAACAATTATAGACTTCACCCTCACTACCAGGATATTTCCCTCTCTCTCTCACTCGCACTTTCTCTCTTACTCACACACAGTCCAGTCCAAAGCTTCAGATTTGAAGTGATAAAGCAGAAGGTACATTATCATCTTCATCACAAGTCTCCACCTACATCCATGGCACTGAAGACACATGGCTGAAAAAGGCCACAGTGTGATTCAGCTAGCGTGGAAAAACTCTCTTGGTTGTACATGATGCACAAACTGGGCTGCAGGGCCAAATATATATGTCCAAAAGTTTGTAGACACCTGTTTTTTTTCTAGA
The DNA here is from genome assembly GCA_037577295.1 of Ladigesia roloffi. NCBI lineage: Eukaryota > Metazoa > Chordata > Actinopteri > Characiformes > Alestidae > Ladigesia > Ladigesia roloffi. The sequence goes on along the minus strand of JBBKCR010164551.1, from coordinate 1,225 downwards.
ATAAAAGTTATTAATAGCACTACAAGAAATGGCCTTGGCAAGTGAAGTGATCTTAAATTGCCCATAGCCTACATTTGTTCTTTCCCCAGTGGTCAGCTAAGTACATTCATGTGGTTTTACACACCAAAACTCATAATTTATATTTGTATAACTGATTTGCAGCATATTTTTACCCTATATAACTAAACAGGCTGTTTCTAGCTGTACCCTTAAGTCTGATATATATATGCAGGATGCTTTAAATCCTGAGCATCGAGCCAGGGGGTTTACTCTCTTCTTATGCCGAGCATTGCTGCGACATTCGGTGGCCAACTACCATTGAGGAGTTTGCACAGTGGAAAAGATGTGGCGTGGCGTGAGAGCGTATGAAGAAAGTCAGATGAGTGTGTTTAATGCTCATTGTGTGAGAGCTGGCAACCATGTATATGAATGACCTCTCTTCTGATTGGCTGGGCCTCATGAATAAAGCAGCATGGGTTAAAACAGACATATAATTTCTTGGTCAGTGGGTACAGCTAAATATACTTAGACTGAACAACTGGTGACAGGTAAAATTGCTGCTTTTCCACAGTAAGAATCAATTTAAAACTGCAGATTTTTAAAACAAATCATTAACTATTTACACATATGGACAGTTCCTATACTCCCTAAATAGAAATTAAATAAATGGTTTGCTTCTGACATGAAAAATACCACATTACTTTATTTTTTTTTCTATTAAATATGAAATAGGCCTCTTTCTTTTCAGTAAAACTAAAAGAATTTATCTGAAATTTGAGATTGTTGCTAGTCTGAGACTTATTTTGAGTGTTTTTTACATGCTTTATGTTATCTGGAGAAATTAGAAGTTGTTTTATTATATTTGTTTTATTCCTTAGTCATGGTGACCTCAGACTCATGTATGGTAGTGATGGGTTGTTCTTGATTCATTTTGAGCGAATCTTTAATGTGACTCGGGAACAACGAGTCGTCTTGTATGAGTGATTTGTTCAGTTGTGCTTGCGCATTTGCGCTACATTCTATAGTTTCTGTATTGGAATTAGATGTCGTTTCTCAATATCAAGGATCCTTCTTTGGCAGGACACGTCCTTCCATGTCACTTCCTTCAGAGGCTAGGCGAGGCTCCTCTTAAGTATTCTCAGAGAACTCGTAAATGGAACAGGCTAGCAAGTGCACGTTATTGCGTCATGACATCAGTGAAAAGGTCCGCTCTGTACTTTTTAAT
>JBBKCR010164521.1:0-16075 GCA_037577295.1 Ladigesia roloffi | reverse complement strand
CTGCCACATCCCAGCTGTCTGCACACCACTGCTGCATCATTCATGTCCCAGTCATCATCACACACTGTTCCCCACTGACCACTGTGCTGGATCTCCACTCGACCACAGCAGCGGGTCTGTCCGTTCACCAGTCTGATGTCAGTGCTACCTGATTTATTGTATGAAATAAAAAACATTATTTAACATCACATAACATAACTAAGCATTAAATTAGGGCTTAATATTTTAATTCAATTAACGCTTTACGTCATCTTCTCGTTTCAAAGTGTTGAGTAACAGCAGTAGAACCGAGTCCCAGATCACTGCTGCAGCCAGGGGGCGCTGTTCAGTTCAGTAAGATTTGGAAGACAAAACGCCAAAATGCCAAATAAATAATGTCTTGTGAATGTTTTTTTGCCGAGTCTGAAGAGGAATATTTTCCTTTTGGAAAAGACGCTCGCACGTCTCCAGGTTCAACTCTGGAGCGCAGCTGCAGGGCCACGCAAGGAGAGAGTGAACACGAAGCACAAACACACGTTTATTTCAACCGGGAAAGTGTGTGGAAGTGGTGAACCCAGTTGTAGTGTCTGTAGGAGAGATGTTGGTCGAGCTACAGGCAGCAGGAGAGAGGGAACATTGGGCTGGAAGTAGCCGCATTAGCTTTCTCCATCCAGACCTCCAGAGGGGCGGAGTCTCAGTGCTGTGGCCAGAGTGTGTGAGAGAGAGCTGGGAGACGTAGTTTATCAAAACTTACAACTGTCATATACTGTAACATAATACATAGGTTTGGTTCAGTCAGTGATAAAAATGTCATGACCATTGTAGTTTAAGTTATAGGCCTGTATTCAGTAATAAATGGTAAAAAATATATATATTTTAAGTCTATATGTATGCACGATTTGTCAGTTTACCCCCCGGAAATGAAGCACGCGTAGACCTGCGAGCTGGCATTGGGTGAGTTCCCTCTTTTATTAATATAAAATAAAAGATGGCTCGATGGCTGTTGAGAACATAAGAACACCAAAACAACCAGTATGTTCCCGTGAGGATGAATGTGAAGGGGAGAACTTAAATAGCACCGATCAACCTACGGGAACCGATCAGGGGTTAAACCAAAACATAAAACAGGTGAGGAGATAAGGGCAGACAGGTAAGGGCTATTTACATAAATACGTCTGTGTTGCTCAGTGAGGGGTGTGTTCAGGGAGGGCGACCTCCTGTGGTCGCTTGACCAAGTCTGGAGGTTCAAGTTCATGGCCGCACAGACCGGTACTGCGACACGATTAAATGCGATTAATGAGATTAATTAACACCATGTAATTAATTAGATCAAAAAATTTAATCCTTAAGAGCAGGGGTCATCAACGATTTATTATTTAATACAGGCCAATAACTTAGGCTACAATGGTCAAGACAGTTTTATCACTGACTGAACCAAACCTATGAATTAGGTTACAGTATATAACAGTTGTAAGTTTTTATAAACTATGTCTCCCAGCTCTCTCTCACACACTCCGCCCACAGCGCCGAAACTCCGCCCCTAGGGAGGTCTGGAATGCTACGGCTAATTCCAGCCCAATTTTACCTCTCTCTCTCTCCTGCTGCCTCTAGCTCGATCAATGCCTCTCCAACACTGCGATTCACCACTGCCACACACTTTAAACAAGTGTGTTAAATAAACGCGTGTTTGTGCTTCGTGTTCACTCTCTCCTCGCACGGCCGTGCAGCTGCGCTCTGAAGTTGAACCGGGAGACCGAGCGTCTTTTACAAAATAGAAATATTCCCCTTCAGAGTCAGAATCGGCAAAAAACATTCACAAGACATCATTGGACAATTGTTTATTAGCCATTTTGGTGTTTTTTCCCAAATCCCACATGCTTCCTCGCACCCTGTGAACTGAACCTCGCTCTCTGGCTGCTCCCGCAGTGTTTTGGGACGTGAATTGAAGTACCGCATGTCTGCCAACTAGTGGCAGGGCTTAAAGCATTAATTGTGTTAAAAATATTAATGCATTATTTTTTTCCGTGATTAATTAATCTAATTAATCTAATTAACGCGTTAAATTCCCAGCCCTAGTATTTACTATTTACAAAACTGCTGAAAAAACTACTGCCTACCTGAACACACGACTCCGGCATCTTCTCCATGATCACAGTCCTCTTTCCCAAATCCACTGTGTGAACAAGAAGTTAAGCGGCTCTCAGTTCCTGCACACCTGACCTCATCCAGCCATGTTGGTTCACTGCCCTGACCAAAGTGGGCACTATGAGGGGCACTGACTGCTCTGCCACATCCCAGCTGTCTGCACACCACTGCTGCATCATTCATGTCCCAGTCATCATCACACACTGTTCCCCACTGGCCATCATGATAGACCTCCACTCTACCAGAGCACACACCGTCGCCATTAACGAGTCTTATGTCTGTGCGACCTGTTACAGAAAGAGATTCATGTTTCAGGATTAGACATGTGTGTTGTCTTGTTTGCTCCCAGTCCTAACTTGGCATGTTTCTGCACAAGAAACGTTTCTTGTTCTAGTAAATACAGTAGTGGGATATGAGGAGCACAGAACATGAAGTAATCAGGCTTTAAATGTTACATGGAAACTTACCAGCCAGCGATGAAGCAGTGAGAACACCAGCCACTGAAACAAAGAAGAGATTAGTTTTATTAAACCAGTGGTGTCAGATGAAGCTGCTCAGTGAGGCAGTAACTTGCCATTCGGTTGTCATTGTAGGAGGTCATTTGAATATCCCTTTAAATCTTCCTTCGTAGCAATTATAGTGTTCAAACTACTTTTTAAAAGGGTGTTTAAAGCAATCGCTCGATTGCGGACATTATTTGGTTAAAGTCTTTTTTTCCCTCCAAAAATCTTTGGAATTTAGCACTAAATTGAGTCTAGAATAAAAATGCTGAGCATGGTTGTATGTGTATCGCCTGCAGAATGTGTGGAGATCGGTTTTTGCAGGAGTGATATGTGACTGATTATGGCAGCGCCCAGGTGGAGGTTTGTTTAATAATTTATATATATATCTTTTTTCCAAGTGATTTGTTACATGCAGCAGTTAGTGAACCCTCTGGTGCTCCTGTGGGACATTTTCTTCCACTTCACTCTCTTTCTTTTTGATAATCTTAGCTGTAATAATCTTAGTTTTCAGTAGGGGAGGCTGACTGCACTCCAGTGGAACCAATGAACACAATTCTGACATCAGATTGATTTTAAGGATGTCAGATAATAGTTTTGTGTTTGTGCATGAAGATAACTTTCTGTGTTGTTGTTAACCAGATACATATTTCAGATTTGTTCCATTTTTTTCCCAGCAGCACTGAGAACAGAGAAATGTCCGTTTTTTACTAACAAGTGCATTCTGCAAATAAACTTGTATTTCCTGTATTTAAAATAAACAACAAAGGAATAGATATTTGATACTCATGACAAGAACTGATGTTAGCTTTAAAATGCATTAAAAATAATATATCAAATAGCTCATTGGGCCAAAAGTGGATGAATGGTGTTATCTGGAAGAACACACTAAAAATTAAAAAGCACCCCAAAAAAATGTAACATTAAAAAGCGTTTCTCCTCAGACTACAGAAAAGTGTATCCTTGTTTAGTAACGGTGAATTTAATGACAATGTTGCAGACTGTGCTGTTTGCAACAGAGATTTCAGGTGCTGTGTTATTCACGTCTAACCTACTTAGACACTTCGTTAGTTGCCAAGGCTGTCACGAATAGAACAAACTCCTTGAAGGCTTCTGTAAATGAATAAGGAATTTGCATAAATATGACAAGTATACTCTTTATTGTTCAAATAATACATAATATTGGCCTTCGTAATTTACTGTGCTGACCAAAGGAAATTAATTAACAAACAATCATATATATAGCCAATGTAGAAATGCTATTCATATCATGCTTTCACATATTTATTGAGTCACATGAAGGAGCAGACTGGCAAGTTAATTTAGGAAAATGTTTCCAGACTCAGAAACAGGAAGAAATTCTGCATGATCTTCCACTAGAACAGCAGCTATGATGAACCTGGCACCGGAGCCCCAGTGTTTAGCGGATTTGTACAAATGAATCCAGACAGGCTGTACAGTATCGTGTTTGATTAAACAATGAGATTATGTGTGAGAAGGAATGTTCCATTTCAGTCAGATGCTACATCGAAGCTCAGGGTAAGGTGACTGATGGGTTTGTGGATATGCAAGTGTGCAATAATGCCAAATCTGATCATTATTTCAAATGCATTGCATTCTCAGTGCATAAAAAAGGATTTGAATTGTCGAATTGCATAGCTGCAGATTCAGCAGTGACATCTACAATGTCATGATTGGTGAAAACAACACTGTCTTATAAAGAGTGAAAGCACAGGCCCCTCGTGTATGCTGTTGGCTGTTCTAGTCATTTGGTTCACATTCGTGCTGCTGAAGAGTTTTCAGTGTCACGGAAAGAATTGCTAATCGACATCTACTACTACTTTAAGAAAAGAAGAGAGGAACTTAAACGGTTTCTGCACTTCTGTGGTGTAGCCCAGCAGAAAGTTTGCACAATCTGCTCGACCGATGGCCTGCTTTTAGTTCTTATTTTACATCGCTGAAGTTAGTTTTGTTTTGCTGATTTGTTGTCAGTTTGTTGAACAGACCAATGCAAGTAAAGTCAACAGCAAAATGCCGACTTTAGACATTTTTCACAGCCTATTCTAACATCCCGATGCAGTGAACTTAAATATATATAGAAATATTGTATATACATCATTTACACACATGTTCTATCCTTTAGATATATACCAAATTTTTAACACCCCTGGTCACATGATGTGTTTTCTGTGTGTAAAATACAGATCCCTATACTCACTCACTTTAGAGCATAATTTGTAATATTTACTGTTTTTTTCTAACAGGGAAAAAAAATTCAGATCATGAATTTTTAACAGCTTTTAATTCTTCTTTTGAATCCCTGAAATTAGTTTTGCTTGTTGAGATGTCTCAACTTCTCACTCTCCCAACTATTATATATATATTATATAATAATATTATTATTACTCATATTCACAACAAGAACGCTAATGAGAATTTCAAATACAATTCAAAAGTTTATAGCTCAGAAAAAAAAGGCAGCAAGCTGTATTTCCATAGAAAGCCGATACTGCTGCAGAAAAACCACAACACTGAAGCTCATTCCGAGGGAAGTTGTGGTTGAGAAAATAAACTAGTAGAGCTCATACAGAGAGCGCACTTGCTTTCCCCATCCCTCATTGCTCCCTCATTTCCTCATCAGTGGCGCTGTCGGGTCATCGGCTCTATCCTTAGAAGACTGAAAGTTAAAGTCCTGGTAAATCTACAGCCCTCTGCTGATTGTCTCTGCTTTCTGTGGGTAGGTAGGGTGGTCCTCCCTCTCCCCCAGTTCAATGCAAGTCCAGTGACAGCGAATTAGCAGCAGTTAAAGAAGATTGTGTTGAAGGTCACATGATTAACATTAATGCGAATGGCATCACTTTAAAAAAAGTTCTTACTTCAGTTTGTTGAACAGTAAGTAAAGTCAACAGCAAAATGCCGACTTTGGACATTTTAGACCTCACAGCCTATTCTAAGATCCCAATGCAGTGAACTGAATTATATATATATATATATTAAAATATATATTAAAAAATATATATATATATACCTAAATTTGAACACCCCTGGTCGCATGTTGTGTGGGTTTTCCGTATACTTGCTAATTTTAGAACATAGTGTGTAATATTTACTAACATAAATAACATAACTAAAATTTACCATGGGTCTGGATTTTTTTTTCAGATCGGGAATTTTTAACTTCAACTCATTAATTGTGTCAATAATATCCTCCATACATCCAATTGTAACACTCGACTCACTCGTGGGCACGTTTGACCAACTGAAACCCATGAAAAGTACATTTTAAATTCCTTGTTTTTTACAAATTTAAGTTTATGTTAAAATGTTTTCGTTCTAAACAAAACACTTTAGAAATGACATTTTTTGTGTTTTCTACCAGATGATGTCATTTATCCATCCTTGGCTAAGTGAGTAGTTTTATATAATAAACTTTCCAATAGGTAGGTATGATGGCTGACTGCACTCCACTGGAAAAAATGAACACAATTCTGACATAATTGATAAGGACATAATCTAAAAACACTAAAAACTACTTTTTGCATGTGCTGAGTTTAAAATGAAAGTATTTTAACCTAAATTATGTGATTTAAAAGTGTAAATAACAAGTCGTTTTCACCAAACGTAGTTTACATGTTTTTCAATTGGCCAAAAGTGGCCTCGAGGATGCAGGAATTTATGGTAAAAACAAGGAGGGCCAGAGGGTTAAAATGTCAGAAAACCAACAGGACATTAAACTATTAAACTATTTTGCATAACTCAAAGCAGAGCTCAACTTAAAGCAGAACTGAAAATGTGCAATGTAAAGATTTTAATTATTGTAAGCAAAGCATCCAGAATGTTTATTCTACTTCCACTAATGCATTTGCGTTTGGTCTCTAGTTAAGTTCACTCTAAATAAAAATAAATGGGGTTATTAACATTACTGTACCAATAAACATATATAAAGAAAATGCTTACTCATTAAATACTGTAAGCACATATTTTCAGAGGCCGTATTTTTATCCTAAGGTACCTGAAAGTAATGGAAAGTTTTCAATACTGTCTTGAAAAAAGAGAAAAGTTTCATTGTTATTTACCAAGCACTAAAGTGAGGTGAGGTGTCATCCTGCTCTTTGGGTCCCTGTTTGATATTGATGTTGTGCGAACGGCTTCTGTCTTCAGACAGTTGTGCCCTCGAAGTGCTGAAGGCTGTGCAGAAAGTTTCTGTTCCTATTTTGTCAGTTTCCTGTTTGGTAAAAGCGATACCCTTAAACACTTTAAGGCCAAGCAGAGTTACTGACTGTCGGGTCTGTCAAAAATGAACTTCCTCCATCTATCCATCCAACCATCCACCCATCCATCCCTCCGGCCAATTCTTTATCCAGGGTTGGCAGGGGGTACTGGAGCCATTCCCAGCCGGCACTTCACATGCTGACATACAAAATGGGTAGGACACACAGATTCTGTCCTTCAGAGAAGATATACTAAAGTTCTAACCCCCCTGCTTGTGTGATGTGTTGGTTTTTACATCATGCGAGTGTCCATTTTACAGACGACATGCTAGAACACTACTCCCTACACCTACTAATTTTGGTGCAACTGCTTAACCACCAGGCCTCCAGCTGTCCTTGGTGTTAAGCTGCTGCTAACCTGAACAAAAAGTTTTTTAATAAGTTTCTATTTGGAGGGAACAAAAAGTCATAATACCACAATATATACTAAAACTGTGACACATTTACTATACAAATTTTGCCACTTCTAGTGAATGGCAAAAGGTTTTAGAGAGAAATAAGGAATAATATTAGATGTTTTTAGATCCATTTTAAAATGTCTGAAATTATGAGAGAAGTAGAGTACCCCCCCTCTTTAACACGGGTCAGCAGTCACATTTTCAGACTTTTTCTGAGTACAAAACTAACATTGTAGGCTTAAACTCCCCACAAACACCAGAAACTGCAGATATCCTCTTGTGGCCTGGACCTCACAAGTTTTACATGCATTTTAGTCCTAAATAATTGAGAAAAATATAATGTATTAATTTCATAACATAAACAGTGATGGAAATTCAGCTACATTTCCATATAAAATATCACTACAACATTTTGGTACTGTCGAGAGAACAAAGAAAGTGAGTATTGGGATAAAAAAAAAATACCAATGTACGCAGATTTAGGAAATTAAATTAATTGATTACTGAATTTACCTTGCTTATACCAAAGAGAACGACAGTACATTACAATATGGGTTTACCTTTACATGGCAATGTATTCAGAGGTGTTTAAATGGAAATAAAAATATGATGGAAGCATTATTGGGTCATATTTTGAAACAATTTCCTCCATGATAAATAAAGTTTTCTGAATCTGATTTTGATATTTAGTGTTTATACCTGGCACCACCAATGGCAGACCTTGATGATGAGATGAGAAGTCAATTTCAGGGAGCATTATTTTGGGTGGTCGTGGCTATTTACAACGGGCGCTGCTATTTCAGTTAATACGACAATATGTTCACTCTTTACTTTACTAGTGAAATTTGTCTGTTTTCAGAGACCCGGCTGTTGTGGCATGGCTCTCTTAGTTTATTATCACCTGTACCAGTGTTGCGCGGGACCTCTTTTTAACACCTGCCCAAACCGACCTGCCCAACCCACAGATCTACGCATAGATAATGACCCAAAACCCAACCCTACCCGAGAAAAAAAAAAACAAATACTACAACACGTTTTCATGAATAATTAAATGCGTTTTGCAACTTCTAAACATATTTGCCTGGGACTACTTTAATTTCTGGCAAAATATTTGTGCACTCCCGCACTGGAAATGAACCATAAATATTGTGGAAACCATATGAAAATGTGGACATAAGGGGAAGGCTATAAGACACAAGATGGACTTCAGTTCGGACATATTTGCACAAAATTTAATAACTGGACCTCAGTCAGTTTTAACTGAATACCCCTGGTTTATACTATAAAAATAGGCTTTTTTTTACCACATCACAACAATCATGATCGCGGGGAGTGTAACCACAGAGAAAAGGGATGATTTACTGTAGATGTTTTAGATTCAGAATAAAATGATATTTTTCCTGACATCATCGAGGATCGTGCTGAAGCCCCGCCCACCCGACCGTTAAACGTTGGTCTTTTGCGGTGAAACTTGAACAGGTTTATTTTAGTTGTACAACAGACGGATGGTGAGTAGATGCGCGTAAGTGTGGTTAGTACAAAAACATTCTGGGTCGGTTTCCCAGACAGGGATTAAAACTCGTCTTAGACAAGCCTTTTTCAATGGAAAATCCCTGTTCACAGCACTATGTTATCTCATGTTAGCCTCACTTAGCTATCTTAGCAAAAACGGCGCAAATTCTGAAGCCGAGTGACTTTATGGGAGAAAAATATCTGAATGTGAGGATTAAAGTTTTATTTCATTGTTTAAGACTATTTTTAAATCTTACAGTTAGTTCAGTTATCTGGTTAATGATTTACAGCCTGCTGAGTAGTCCTTTCACTTCTTCGGCATTTTCCGTGTTTCAGTTGTTTCGACGAAAATTCTCGAATCCGTGAATGCTGGGATTGGTTGGACGGTGTAAAATCTTCCCAGCAACCGGAATGCATCTGATTGGTTATGCTTGGACCAACAGACTTCAGGACAGCCAATAAAAATTGTCCCCTGTCTCATCAGCGCGAGGTGTCAGTTTACCCGGGGCACTCCAGTATTTACCACACGCCCACGCTTGGTCAGGGGCAGGTAAAATGAGTTTAACACTTCTTTCAAACAATCATTGTATTGAATCAGGTTTATTCAGTGTAGTTAATTAGAAAATGTCATAAATGCGAACTAAAATTGCTTAGCTGCTGCATTTTATTACAAATACCAGCTATTAATATTAAGCATAAGCATAAACAAACTTAGATCGACTTACATGAACAATGATTTGCACTTACAATAAAATTTAATTTTAAGGATTATTTAAAGAAATTCTTACAATGGGAAGCAGATGGCTTTGTGAGTTGTCCTTGTGATCAGAATTGTGATCAGAAGACCAAGGGTTTTAATCCCAGGACTTCTAATTGCACAGCAATGGTACCCTTGACAAGGGTACCATCCCCACACACCGCTCCCTGGATGACCATTGTTGGTGGAGGCACCCAGCTTCACATCGGTGAATGGGTTAAATGCAGAAAAAATGTGCTGTGATGTGTTCATGTGTGACTGTGTTTACTGTGATGTATTTAAATACATGTTTATAAACAGTGTAGATGTGTACAGTAAGTTAACATATTTCATTCGATGACCTCTATAAAAGGATCATTTGGGGACAGGACCAAGTCGATGAAAGCTGCATTCAACCCATTCATCCAACTCTTGTTGGACCGCCCTGGCTGAAGGCTCAGTCCACCTTCCATCTCTAAGGTAAGTCAACAAACAACTCATTATTTTTACTCCTTTCCCTGGGTGCCAGTAATTCTGGATGGTGCTGTATTTAATACAATGAAGTCTTGCAAATAAGTACAAGTATCTAAATACAAGTACAGTCTACAAGCTTCTAGTCCAAAGAATTCAAAAGCAAAGAGGGGCTTAATTTGTGAGCAAGTTGAGCATTTTCTCATGGTGGTAGTTAGGGATGGTGGGAGGGGTTGGTGAAACGTATTGCATCATATTATTTTTACAACATTGTTTGTGCACGATGACTTCATCATAAAAAAATGTCAAAAGCTAATGAATTAAAAATGATAAAACATTTCGTCTTTTAAATGTCACAAATCTTGCTTAAAAAGTAATGACATATCATCAGGTTCACACAGTGTAACTCCACATTATGATTAGCTGGGCGCTAAATGAGACAGGGAAACTTTATTCGGTTTAGCAAGGCTAAAGTGTATCAAAGTAAAGTTTATTGTCATCTCGGCCAATGCAAGTATACAGAGAGACGAATTGCCGAAGCTTGGGTTAAACCGTGTACATATATTGTATTGTTTCACAATGTCTTGTCTGTTTCACCATACGCCTAAAAGTAAGGGTGACCTAAGTGTGAACAGCTCAGTGTGTGTTGTGTAGTAGTATAAGTTATATAAAATGTGCGAAGGTTGAAAAAATGTGTGTGAACAGTGTAAAACAATATGAAACAAGTGAGAAAATCCGCTTGAGCATACATTCTAAAAGGTTTGTGCATTCTTAAAGAATTGTATAAACAGAAGTATTTCTGCTGGTAGCTGTATGAGTCTGGAGGTCAGCATCCGTGGCTGAGTATTCGCAATAGTTTTCAACTGATTTCCATTTTGTGCTGAGCTTTGCCATGCTTGAACTGGTCTCAGTATCAGACTCTATAGCAGAGATGAACCAGAGGGGGCGCTACAGATACAGAACTCACAGTAGTTTGAAATAAAGTCTTAAAATTTCGCTTGTCCATTTGCCAATAGAGAATAAGCATGATACTGTACCTTCAAAACTTCAAGAACAAAATGCACAATTAAGAATAATGATGAAGTAAATGACACACATGTTAATTACTTAGCGATGGTGGAGGCCTAGTGATAAGGACGCTTGCCTCTGGACCAAAAAGGTCATGGGTAGGCCTGTAACGATAGAAGATTTTGCGGAGAAATTATTGCGCTAAACTATAATATTGTCGTTGGGTAATATTGTTCTTGTGTCCTGATAAAATGGTAATGACATAATAATGCAAATGCACCCTTTCAAAGATCACATCACCCTGGGAGTGGAAGACATGGTAAGACAGTCAGCATACGTTGACTTTGTGTGGCTTAAGGCAGGATCTCTCAGGAGTAGCAGTGTGTCCAAAATTAATTTTCTCCCATTGTAAAAAGCACTAACTTATATTTTTTAAAAAGCTGCTACTGATAATCCTAAGAATATTCAGTACGTATTTATGTAAATATAAAAATAGTACTATCAAATATTGTTTTAGATTTAGATTCAGATTTGTTAAAGACCGACATGGCAGGAAACACTCGGTGTGAGACCTGGATTGTATCAATCACAAACATTATAATATGAAATAAAAATATAAAATTAAAATATTATTTATAAAAAATCAACTGTAAAAAATCTAAGAACTTAGTATTAATATTTGTCAAGTTTGATAAACAAAGAGCCGTGTGGGAGCTGAGAGAGCCGAGCGCATTGTGAATTCTGTTGTCAGTTTTTGGAGGAGATAAACACCAGGAAAGCAAACAAGCAAATTAAAATTATCGCAGCCGAAAAATTATCGACCTCATTTTAATTATCATGCAATTAATTGATTTATTGTTTATCATGATAGGCCTAGTCATGGCATCAAATCCTACTCTCAGCACACCAACACATATCAGGCAAAGTGGGACTTTTAGCACATCTACTTATTTGACTTTAACCCTGACCTTAGCATTGTTTATTTACTGATTATTCACTCTTTTAAGAATCCAAATCCAAAATTTTAGGCTCCATTTCCAGCAGTGTAATTTTTCAGTCATCAAAAACACTCTTCTGAATTCCCTGATCATTTGAATATAAAATCAGAGCAATGTCACATATTATTTATACAAGCTCTCCTAAATTTGTATATGCTTTCTGCTGTGGTCCACGCTGACACACCGTTTCCGCAGTACCGTTTTCCCCCATGACAAAAACAAATCGATGAAGTCACTCTCACCCGCCTCCCACTTGCCCTGTTGACAAAATTAAAGTGCCCACAGCAGTCATCAAAAAGAATCCAACCCCTGTTGACAAAATGAAAGTGCCTAAAGTACAATGCTTGACAAATCGAAAACGCGCCGCTACAAATCTCTTGAACCAACAAAACACTGCTCCTGCTGCAGTGTCGTGCCACAGTGGGCTCTGTACATTAGTCCAAACCTCAAAAAGCTCACAGTGCTCTTGACTATTTAAAAGCTCTCAGGTTTATTACAAAAGCAAACAAACATGACATAAAAAGGGATTTTAATATCATATTTTAATATATTTTCATGGAAGGATAAATGCAGACATTTGGTTACATCTTCAGGTAACATTTTTCCTGTCATTCATTCGCCTGTCAACATGTTCGCTAACTGCTGACATTTTCAGTCTATTTTAATAGGGGAGAATAGTTATATATCAAATATAGACCAGTTAGTGTCTGTTTTAGCAGTTTTAGTTTAGAATAATCTCAGTTCTTACGAGTAGCTGAAGGAGTTACTTAATTAAAACCGAAAGTGTGGAATAACCAGTTACATGTTCAGTCATATGTTAAACTATACATTTTCATCTGCTGAGTTCAGGCAATTAAAATGCATTTAATGATGTGGTAAAAGTTCTAAAAAAAACTTCTGAGTGGTGCTGTAACACCATTAAAGTACCAAGTAAGGTTTATTTAAGTTCGACAGGTAGGAATGAAGCAAAAATTAGCTTATATGATGGCTGTCAATTAAAGAACAAGTAAACTGTATCTATTATGTCTGGTCTGCTGACACAATAGGATGGGTGTTTTTTACTTTGTCTAAAATATGGAGAAAAGTTCTCTCAGAATAAACGATAGGGACTTAAAAATTGCATTCCTCTCAATACTTATGATACTACTTTTTCACAAGCACCCACACTCAGGAGCTAAATTTGTATGGAAAAATGTTATGCATAATAAAGAACATTTCTAAAGGTAAGAAAAATCATGTCTGTTATTTTATTAGAAGTAATACCACGTATGCCTAAAGGTTCTTCGAGTCTTCTCTGGTCTTGAACGATAATGTTCAGCCCAGTTTGCTAGTTTCTTACCAGGACCTGGTATGTTGTAACACAATGTAATGTAGAATAACAAAAAAAAGAACAACAGAAAGATAAAAAAGCTTTAAAATGTAAATGTAATTGTGTGTTTAAATGATTTTTGTATACACACACATGTTCCATTTCAATGCCATCCACTCATTTTCTAGCATAATTTTCTATAAACAGTGAGACTCCAGATGAACGATGGCTTCTGCATTTTCATAATTGCCTTCATCCTGCTTGTTCCATGCATGGGGGCTCTCCAATCTGTTTTTGATACCTGGATAATTTTTTTTAGAGCAAAATGAAAAGTAAAATTTGTTCGCTTCTAAATTATTTGTAAGATTCTAAATTGTCAAAATAATTTTGCTAAGTTCACACTTATAATCATTACCTTCTGCCTTACCCCCCGCACCAGCATCGACATTGACGTAGTTCTGATCATTATCATCAGAGTCGTCACTCTGGTAGAAAACGGCTTCAGCATTTTCATAATTATCATCATCCGACTCATTATTCATGTCAGCCGTAGAAGTATTTTCAAGACCTTTGAAATGATTGTGTGGAAAAGAAATTCAATTTAAAAATGCTGTTTTGTTTTTAGGAAAATAGGATAATTATTACCAAACATAGAACCTTTAAAGTAGTTTTCAAAAATGAACGTGAAAAAAATCAGTTTAATTCAGAACAGAAAGTACTCACAATGTTGTTTTATGCATCGTTTTATGAAGAAAAAGATGACCGGCAACAATGTTAGCAACAGTCCTGCTGCTACCCCAGCACCAATGAAGAGAACCGGTGATGCTGTGGGAGAAATCACCATAGTTTTCGAGTTTCAACAAACAGCCAAAAAATATATAGCACTTGTTGCTGTACCTTTCACAGTCACACCGAAGAGTTCAGAAGCATTGGAGTAAAAAGTGCGTGAAGACACGGTTACTTGATAAACACAGCTGTAATTTCCCTGGTGGACATAATCTGCCTCAGGGAAGAAGAAGGTGGTTGAGTGGTTCACAGCAGACTGAGTCCTGATGGTCCTGGACCCACTGAACTCCAGATGGAAGAAACCTCCTGGATACTGTGGTTCAGTGGAGCAGGTGATGGAGAAGCTGTAGCCTTCGGTCACCTCTGACTCTTGAAGCCACCAATGAGATCCTCCATCAGGAGCAATAAAGGAGATTCTGGGTTGCAGCAAGTTCACTGAAAAACAAGAGAAATTTATTAAAAATGTTGTGAAATATCAGATTTGGTTACAAAATCTCTGTAAGATGTGTCTTACCCACGACAGAGAAATGAACAGAACTACTCAGTGGAGAGCTGAAATCACGACTAGAAACTCTGGTCTGGTACTGGCAGTAGTAAGAGCCTTCATGAACAAAGTCCACTTGAGTAAAACTGAAGGTGGCAGATGTTCCACTTTTGGTTTCTATGGATGATACAAAGCTGTTCATCAGAGTGAAGGATCCTCCTGTGAACTTTGTTTCTATAGAGCAGGTGATGTCCACCTTCTCTCCACAGGTGATCTCTGTATCAGGGCTGAGGGAGATGCCGGGAGAGGGTAGAGTCACTGGAAAAAATTTTGTTTTTAAATTAGATTATTTTTTTTAATAGACAGAAGCAAGTTCACTGGAAAGCAAAAGGACCTCATGATAAATGTAA
This sequence comes from Ladigesia roloffi, assembly GCA_037577295.1. Classification (NCBI taxonomy): domain Eukaryota; kingdom Metazoa; phylum Chordata; class Actinopteri; order Characiformes; family Alestidae; genus Ladigesia; species Ladigesia roloffi. The sequence continues at coordinate 1,068 of JBBKCR010164521.1, read as the reverse complement.
AATGTCAGATTTGGTTACAACATCTCTGTTAGATGTGTCTTACCCAGGACAGAAACATTAACAGAACTACTTGGTGGAGAGCTGAAATCACGACTAGAAACTCTGGTCTGGTACTGGCAGTAGTAAGAGCCTTCATGAACAAAGTCCACTTGAGGAAAACTGAAGGTGGCAGATGTTCCACTCTTGGTGTCTATAGATGTTCCAGAGCTGTTCATCAGAGTGAAGGATCCTCCTGGGAACTTTGTTTCTACAGAGCAGGTGATATCCACCTTCTCTCCCCAGGTGATCTCTGTATCAGGACTGAGGGAGATGTGTGGAGAGGGTAGAGCCACTGGAAAAAGGTTTGTTTTAAAATTAGACTTAATTTTTAATAGGCAGTAGCAAGTTCACTGGAAAACAAGAGAAATTCATTAAAAATGTTGTAAAATGTCAGATTTGGTTACAACATCTCTGTTAGATATGTCTTACCCAGGACAGAAACATTAACAGAACTACTCGGTGGAGAGCTGAAATCACGACTAGAAACTCTGGTCTGGTACTGGCAGTAGTAAGAGCCTTCATGAACAAAGTCCACTTGAGGAAAACTGAAGGTGGCAGATGTTCCACTCTTGGTGTCTATAGATATTCCAGAGCTGTTCATCAGAGTGAAGGATCCTCCTGGGAACTTTGTTTCTATAGAGCAGGTGATGTCCACCTTCTCTCCCCAGGTGATCTCTGTATCAGGACTGAGGGAGATGTGTGGATTGGGTAAGGTCACTGGAAAAAAAGTTTTTAAAATTAGACTTCATTTTTTAATAGGCTGTAGCAAGCTCACTGGAAAACAAGAGGAAATCATAAAAAATGTTGTAAAATATCAGGTTTTACTTACAAAGTCTCTGTTAGTTGCAGGGCTTGATTTTTCAAATATTGAGGTCATTTTTTAAACCCAAAACCAACTTTACCCCGCTCTTTTTTCGTTGAGCAGAAGTCACTATGCTGATGTTGCTTACCTGACCGTCTAACTGGTGAAGTCCTATCCATCTACTTAGCCAGCAAACTCAAACAAGCCTGTTTAAGTCAGTCCTGTTG